>JBCFYV010009111.1:0-41762 GCA_039000515.1 Timema cristinae | reverse complement strand
AAAACTAACTATTTTTTTCTAGATTTGTGTGATTTTACGCTAAACAAACGTAGGTCTAATTAACTGTGTTGACTCAAAAAGCATGAATGTTTTTCGGATGAAAGGGTGGGAAGGAGGGTAAAAAACCAGCAGTCTTTCGTGCTCTGATAGTGTGCAGCTAACCGATGGTGATAATGACTACTAAGGGGAAAAAGTCAGCGTAAAATATCCTCATTTTCCATTCAAAATTCGACCAGTAGACTACTTCATTAAGTGTATTCCTTGTACCAATACACCCGGAGAACTGCAGGGGTAATTTGGAAATTTAAAGTGATGAACCGGGTCCCCACAAGAAAGTGAAGTGAATTTCACAGCATCCCAAAAAAAGGCACATTTAACTAAACACCCCACTACTTAATAAGTTGGTGAGACTAAGTAAGTAAGTGAACTAAGTAAATCTATGGAAAAAATTATTCTTCTAGATTACAGGCGTATAGAAGACATTAAGGTTTTACATTCAAAATTGATAAAAAGAGTTTTGCTTTCATTTCTTGGGAAAAGGATATCATATTTTGTAAAACATTCATGCCTTATGATTGCCAGCAATATAAAGCATAACAAATGATTAGAACTCTTTTTTGACTCTCTAAAACAATTTTTTTAAAAGTTGTTATTTTTCAAAATAAAGCCAATTCCGCTATCCCAAATTGACTGTATTACGCAAATTTAAGGGTGTGTTAAAATATAAAGTCACTACTAGAAGATATTGGTTTGTAACACCCCGGCGGAATATACGGGGAGATTTTAAGTTGGTAGTTTGAAATTTGGACTTCAACTGACGAACCTACCCAGTTTTATTTGTTTTTTTTTTGAATGGACAGCCGCACAAAAGGTGAACATTACAAAGTAAAGGTATGCTTGACATTATTAGAACATGTGAAGAAGAATGTTCAACTGAACAAATAGATAAAAGTAAAGTGATTTTACCCGCATTACACAGAAAGCTGGGTTTTTAGAAAAAAAAAGTAAAAATTTGAATAAAGATAGTGTCGGTGTAAGTGAAGTTAAAACAAAGGGGGGAATTTTAGTTGGGCCCCAAATAAATGAATTATGAAGAGAGACAGTTTGACAATGCGTTGAAAGACTAATAAAAAGTGGGTGGAACGCGTTCCGGAGTAGAGACAAGGTAACTTAGAAATACAATGTACAGTAAAAAAAAACTGGGGGAGAATATCCTAGGAAACCCTAAAAGAGGGTGCAAAATGTCCCCGACATTGATTCCGAGGGAAAAACAAGAAAAAAAAGAGTAATACAACTGTTGAGAGTAACTGGAATTTATGGGGTATTAACACAATTTATTTTTATAAATAACATTAATACATTCCCTTTAAACCGAATCAATCTGAGACTTTCCCTTTAAAATTTTACATGTTCAATGCCTCGTATTAACTAAAAACAACATTTATTTTCGTGGCCTAAAACCAAAACCCAAAAGAAAATTTGCTGTCAAGATACTTTACGTTTTGTGTTTTTTATTTTTTTTACTTTTTTTCTGCCCACACAAAAAAGAGACTGTCTATCCGTACGATCCTACAAAACTTTTTTTTCTATTTGTTTAACAATTTTGAGTCCCCCCAAGTCCCCTATTTTATTCTCTTGGAAATTCCAATTTTTCTAACTTTTATGTGGGGCCAAATTAATTTTTCTTTTATACTGAAAGGGATTTTTTCTAATAGTTCGGAGAGCTTTCGGGTTTCTATTTTTGTTCCCCAACCCTCATAAAATTTCCCCTATCCCCCGTTGGAAATTTTAAACCCAGTGGGTTATTTTATATTTTTTTTTACGTGCCTGCAAATTTTTAATTTTCAAAACACCAAAATAAATTAGTTTTATCAATTTCGTGGTCTTACATTTATCAGTTTTCATTATTTCAAAATTCGACTTATTCATACATTATTCAGTTATCCAGGAAGATATATTGCATACCTCAATTTTATTCCATGCCAAAAAGATTTTCGTATTAGCTTATAAAGTTTTTACCCCCTTGTAACCAATTTTGAAATTTGATATTTTCAAAAATTTTACTTTCTCATAAGAGAAAGTATTGTGATCGTGAAAAAGCCTGATCTCGAGATTATTACGAATTTTTACTTTTATGTGAACATGAACCCAAAAAACGGGATTTACAATTCTGTCTGTCCTTGTGTTTGTCTGTCTGTCTCTGGCCACGGGTCCAGAACGGTTGATGGATTTTTTTCAAACCTGATATTTATATTTTATAGGGCTATAACAAAAAGAGTTTTTTATTTTAAAAGCAAAGCCCTTCAATTAAGAGTAGTTTACGGATGAGTATTTTTTTTACTTCTAAGTTTTTTGAAAATGGCTCTAACGATTTTGCTTAACTCGGTCCCGGCACAAATTTATCTGATTACCAAACCCCTTCCTTCACCTCTGACAAGACATCTTGTGAATGTGGGTAATGCCAGGCCTCCACCGTGGTTCGGATTCCACGTTAAACTGTAGGTCCTTCATTTCATCTCACAATCACCATACCATTACACATTAGCGTAAGTGCGTATAACCCGAATGGGTAGTAAGACGCGGTGCTAATAATAATAATGATTTTGTTTAAAATACATGTCTAGTATTTGAATGACATGACAAATATCACTGTATAAATAGCTTGGGGCAAAAATTCGTTCAAGGGTAGCTTACTACTGGGAAATTTCAAAAATTCGTAATATTTAGAAAATAGCTTCAACAATTTTGTTCAAAATGTATATCTTTAAATTATGTGGTATGAAATATATATAATATATATATATATATATTATATAAAATAATATAATTTTTTGAAGTTAAAACTAATTTATGGGTGGTTTAATGATGATCTATTTAATAAATAGCTGAAAGTATTTAACAAATGACTTAACGATTTGGTTACGATTGGGTATATTGGTAGTGTTTGAATAATAAATAACACCATTTACTTGTTTTTGCAATAAAAAATCATTTATGGTAGTTTATTGTTGAGTGATTTTTCAAAAACAAAGAACATTATTTTACAAATGGCGCTAACAATTTGGTTCCAAATTGGTATTTTAGGAGTGTTTGACATGAAAAATAATAATGCATACGTGTTTTTGGGGTAAAAATTCATTTATGAGTAGTTTACTGATGATTGAATTTTTTGTAACGTAAAATATTTAAAAAAAAATGGCTCTAACCATTTAGTTTCAAATGGGTGTCTTGGGAATGTTTTACATGACAAATAACACAGTTTTTTTTGTCTCGGGTAAAGGGTGGTTTGCTGATTAGTGATATTTGAAAATTCTAATTATTTTGAAAAAGGCTATAATGTTTATGATTTTAATGTATATCTGGTTATCTGGGGAGTGTTTGACGTAAACATGACCAATAAATGCTGTATATTTGTTTTTAGGGGTAAATGCTCGGTTTTGAGTAGTCAAATGATGAATTTTCTTTCTAATTTGAATACTTTAAAAATGGCTTTAGCGATTTGGTTCACCATTGGTATCGGGAGACTACATCACATATAAAAAGAAGCATGCATATTTATTTATCCAAATAAATTAATGAAAGGGTAGTTTACTTATATAGGAAAAAATAAAAAATAAAGTACTTTGAAAATTGAATTTAAAATGGGAATCTGAAAATAGTTTTTCATGGTACAAAAAATATATATATTCTATTGATTTAAGCAAATGATTTATTTTTGAAAATTTATATTGTGTTAAATATATATTTGAACAATTTGGTTTATCTAAAGTGATTTGTTTGTTTTTATAAGTAAACATATGTAAGGATGGTTTACCTGTTTATGTTTACCTGTTTATGAAAATTATCTTCTAAGCCATAATGCACACAACATGAGAAATTTTGTGCGATTATGTCGTACCATTTATTTTTTTCTTTTATTTGTAATGGTCGTATGCTTGCTAGAAATAAATTTTTTTTTCCACACTAAAAAAGGTTTTAAGGTTGTTTTTGAGATTATTAGCCTATTTAAATCAGACTTGATTTAAAAAAAAAATCTATAGTTTTTAAATATCTAAAATTTCATTTTATACAACTAAAAGGTAATTTTTTATATAAATTTTGAAAATTTTTTCCATTTCACTTTTAATTTTAAAAAAATCTGCTTTTGGGAAGTCTCTTTACCATTTTCCCAAAATTTAAATTTTTTTTTTCACACCCCTTAAAATGGTTATTAATTTTTTAAATTTGGGAAATTTCCAACCCTGGCCTTTCCCTTTTATCCCCTTTATCATTTTAAACATTTTAAATTTTCAGACTGTTTCTGGTAATTTTTTTGGGCAATGGCCCTTTTGCATTTAATAAAATTTTCCCCCTAAGGGTTTTATGTTTTTTTTTAACATTTTTTAATTTTAAAAACAATGTTATTTGGGTGTTTCACAACAACGATCCCACTTTTTTTCCCATTGGTTTGGGTTTCTTGTCACAGGTGATTGGAGGGGGCTTCTATCTATACAATTTTCACTATAGTCTTTTTGAGCAAAGCGTGAGGGTTACCTTTTGTGTATGATTCAAACAAAACAGGGTATAAATATCAGCCGCTTAAGGTGGTTCACCTGTAATTTGGAACTACAAATAAACCCCTCTAACTTTTTGTCACTTAACTATTCAAATTTTAAAAGTTTTTATTGTTATAAAAAAATGGATCCCTTTTAAACCAATCGCTAGCGTGTATTTCTATGAGCAAAGGGGTTCTCGTATTCTTTTCTTGCGCCAAAAGTGTATCATTGGTGAAATGTGATTTTAAACCCTTTCACGGTGATGAATTAACGGTGGGACTGGATGTTTTTCCCTGTGTAGTTTAAAAGGTATATTAAGGCATAAAAGCTCACGGGCCTAGCAACCCTAGGGAAAATCCAAGGCTTGAAAAGAACTGACCCAGGCCCAGGTGGAGACGGTAATGGATGTAAAGTAGTTGTTCAAAATATTTTCGACTCACACATAGTTTATAAACCTAGTTTCAATAAAATAAATACCTTTCAACGGTTTCAATGTAATTATTTTAAAATTGAAATTTTAAATTTTTTTTGGGGGGTCGGAATAAGATCAAGTTAACCCTTAGGGTTTAATAATTTCAGGGGGCCAAGTTTTATAAATAAAACTTGTAATTTTGGGAAAACGAAGGGAATAGAAGCGGCAGTTGCTTCTGAGGGTATTTAAAAACGGGTAAATAATTTTGTACAGTAGGTCCGTGTTGGCTGACCACCAGCACCACTTGCCCCCCCTTGCTACCCTCTGGGCTAAAAAGCACTACACAAACTTTAGATAACTCACAAGGTCTCAGAAATACCTAGAGAGGCTTACTTTCAAATTTGGCCTTTAATTTTCGGGCCCTTAATATGTGATTAAAGTTGTCCTACCCCTTACAACAATTTTCATTTCCAAAATGAAAAGTTGTTTTCCTTTTTTTTGAAAAAAATGAAACCCCCCTTTTCCCCACCCCCCATTTTAAAAAGAAAAGAACTTTGAACATTTATACTTTTTCACCAAATTTATCCCCTTTTAAAAATTTTGTTTTTTTTTTGGGTTACCTTGAGTTGTCCCTCCGCTTCCCCTGCAATTTTGATTTCTAACACAGATAAAATTTTTTTTTTCAGTTTTTTCCATCCCCTACTTTTTTTTTCCTATTTCCTAAAGTCCTTTTTAAAAATTTAGACTTTTCAAAATTTATAACTTTTTTGAGTGGTCCATTTCCCCGTCTCCCAATTTTTTTTACCCAAAAAAAAAAGTATTTTCAAATTATAGGCCCCCATTTTTTTTTTCCCGGGGGCCCTTTGGGGGGTGCAAAATGGTGAAAAATAAGTTCATAGGGGGACATTCTCACCCCCTTTCTTAGGACTTCTCTTTGTCCCCCAAATCTGTCCCCCCAATCTTTTAAAGTCTTCCCTACCAAAATATTTCAAAGATCGCAAGTATTTATTTCTATCTTCCAAAGCTTCCAAGTTTCTGTCCATCGTGCGTTGCCCAAAGGGGCATTCATCATTTCTTCCTCAGTTCCAAAGAAACCCCTAGAAAGCAATAACCTTTTTTATTGAAAGCTTCTTGGCCATGGCGACCCCGATCTAATGTGTTTGGTTCATTTTATCTTTTGTCAACGATTCTCAGGTACTTAAATTTATATTGCTCCCCAACCCCTGGTACCAATTTGATTTTCAGGGGCTTTTTCTTTTTTTTTAAAATCACAATCTTTTTTGACTATTTTATTAACACTTACACTTTTTATATATATTATATACTTTATTTGTATATAAAATATTATTAACATACTTTTCGGGAGCTAACTTCCCTTTTCCCCCTTGAATTAAATTTAAAAAATTTTAAATTTACCCCCTTTAAAGGGTATCAGGTGTTGGGGTTCTTTTGGAGATAAAGAGAGCTATATTTTTTGAAAAACAACTTTATGAATTACCAAAAAACCCCATCCCCCAACTGAAAAGTATTTTTTTTACTCGTCGTAATATATCAAGCACAACCCAAAACCAGTATTCTTTTGTGAAGGGGACCATGAGGTGCTTTTTCCCAGGATTAAAGGCCTACTTTAAACCCAATACCTGAGGGCTGTAGCGGGGTTCGGGCCCTCTTAACCAATAAAAAGATTTGCAAAGCAGGATTTCGGGCCTACTTTAAAACCAATACCATGAGTGCTTAGCGGGATCTCAGGCCTTCTTAACCAATCCCAGAGTTCTGTACCGGGACTCAGGCCTACATAACCAATCCCCTTTTCCCTTGGGAACATCCATCAATCACTTTTTAAAGGAGTTAAATACTTATTCTTTTGTTAAAAAAAATTTTCCTGCTTTTATTGTGGCTATGGGGTGTCATAGACACTACGTGTACGTCAACATAAAGTAGCCTATTTTAATTCGGGAAAGAACTGCAAATTATTTTATATTTGTGGCCTGTCCCCAATTCAAATGACATCTAAAATGTAATTCCAAAAAGCTAAAATTCTTTTTTGTTCTACTACTTACCCGGGTATTTCCCCATAAATCACCTTTTTTTCCCACTGTTTGCAAATTGGTGAGTAAAGGTGACAGTTTCAAAGGACACTAACCCCTTTAAATTTAACATTGAAGAAAAGGGCCCGGGTATCGCTGGTCCCCATGCCGCGAGCAAGGGCACTACTCCCTAGCGGATTCCTTTGGGACCTCCTTTTTTTTTTCCCCCACCCCCCCCCCCCCCCCCCCCCGCTTTCCTTTTCCTTATTTACTTCCCAATTTGCTAGTCAGAAAAAATAGTATATATTGGGCGATCCCCAGGTTTACGGTATTGTAGTTCATCGTTTGGGTATCCACAACGGAGGAACTTTGCTACAGCACCTTTAGAAATACTGCTGACCCCGGATGGTTGGAGTGGGGTCACCCCCCTCGACTCCCAGGGAATCTAGTTTATTGATCCAAGTTCTCTGCAAATTTCCAAATCCTTCAAAATTGTTTAGATAGTCCAAAGAAATGTTTTTTTCGTGTCTTACGGAAATTTGTTTATTTCGAAAAAACATTTGTTTTCAAGTTTTTTCAACTTGTTTGGTTTAAACTATATGATAAGTTTTTTTCGGGCTTATTTAACTTTCCCTTTCCCCCTGATTCTTTATTCGTTCTAAGTCCTTATGACTTCACTATATGTCATTGCGCCGTGAAATAATGTTCACTGTTCAAAATTTTTTTGAATCCAAACAGGTTTTCTAATGCCCTTATTTTAGGACCTAGCTAGGTCATTATCTCACAACATTCCCTTTTACCACCCCATTTTATGTTTAAATTTTTGGGGGCGGAACACGGGGAGTTTGTATGGGGGCCCGCACGATGTATTTTCTTTCCCCCTTGGGCGGCGCTTTCCCTTGGTTTTTTTACTTAATTTGGTGTGTACTAATTAAGAATACTCAGGAAATGGTAATGCATAAAGTACTATTGAGTGCTCTGGCAGTACCCCTGGGAAAAGCCCGCGTAAATTTACTACAAGAAAAAAGATAAAAGTAAGGGTACAAATACCACCCATTTCACCATCCTAACGCACTGTACTCTGAACCGAAGAGACACAACACTACCGACCGCAATTCCACCGCACAAACAAACCCACCTACGCCTAAGAAAAAACCCGCCCCCTAGGGCCGCCATGTAAGTAGAGTGTATCTTTAGTACTGCGACACCGGAAGGGTGTGAGGGGGGCTCTTAGGCCCCCTTATGCCCCATAGGGGTTTTTAGGACAGAGCAGGGGGAGGGGGTGGGGGAGGGTTTGAGGGGGAGGGGGGGGGTTCCTGAGTGCCCGAGGACGGGGGGGCTGAGGAAAGGGTTTTTAGATTGGTTTTAGAGGGGAAATCTCCCCTCACCCCTTTCCTCGCCGGAACCCGGAAGTGTGTTTTCTCTGCTCCCTCTCTTCTCTACTCGAGGGTGTTTTCTCTCAGATGGGGCAGTCACTTCCCCCCTCCTTTGTGTCATTCATTACATAGAGACGAGCGGAGGGTCTACCCTTTTTATTGCACAGTGCACAGTTTTCTTGACGAAGAACTCGCATCGGCGAGTCGTGAGGATTTTCTCCCCCCTGGGTTCAATCCCTTTTTTTTTTGGGAAACCCCCTGAGGGGGGTGTCTCTCTTTCCTCTCCTAGGGTTTCCCAGTTCAATCCGGAGCCATCCTAGGGAATGTAGGGGTTCCCCTCATCAGCGAGTCGTGGGATTTGGGTTCATCCCGGGGCGCCCCGAGGGAATGTAGGGTTCTCCGCATCGTGCAGTTTGAGGGGTTTTTTGGGGTTTAATCCAGGAGCGCTCCTGAGGGGTGTAGGGGTTTTCCCGCCGTGCGAGTTGTTTAGGATTCTGGGTTCAATCCTAGGGGCCCTTGAGGGAATGTAAGTTCTCCCCCCATCGTGCGAGTTGTGAGGGTTTTGGGTTTAATCAGGACCCTCCCAGGGAATGTAGGGTTCTCCCGCTTCGGGGGGAGTTTTTAGGGTTTCTTCTCCTGCAGTTCAGTTATTACCTTTACACCGAAAAAATTTTCGTCACATATCAAATTTGACTAACAAAATAGCCCCGTTACCCATGAAATGTGGAAAAAAAATGTTTAGCACCCGACTGATAAACGAACCCTGACCCACTCCTCGACAGCAGTTTTTTCACCTTTCTCCCAAAAAAAAATCTCCTTGATTCAAAACCAGTTACCGATGAAAATGTGGGAAAAAAACGTTTAGCATCGAACCTGGATCCTATTCTTCCCGAAGATCGGGGAAGGTAGTTAATCACTAGTAGAATCAACCTGATGTCCCCAATAGCTACTTCTCGGGGCTAATACGGTTTCAAAATTTTACCCCCCGTTTAATACAAAATATCTCTTGGCCAATTTCAAGAGCTATATGAATCCTCCTTTGTCTCAAAGCGGAAACTATACGGTTTTAAATCCACCAGTTGCCTAAATTGAGCTACTATCTCATAAAGTTACCTCATTACCTCAATGAGCTACTATGAATTCATCCAGTTGTCTCAATGCGCTATTATCTCATGAAGTTACCTCATTACCTCAATGAGCTACTATGAAACCATCGACCGTCTCAATGAACTTCTATCTCATGAAGTTGTATCAATTAGATAGTCGTCTCAAGGAGCTAATATGAACCAATTCAGTCGTCTTAATGACCTGCCATCTCATGAAGTTATCTCAAGGAGATAGTTATCTCACGGGAGCTATCTCAGCGAACTAGTTAATCACTAGTATAAATCCATCCAGTTGTCTCAATGAGCTACTGCCTCATTACATAAATGAGATAGTCGTCTCAAGGAGCTAATATGAACCAATTTCAAGAGTTAGTATGAATCCATTCAGTCACCTTAATGAGCTGTAGCTGGATTGTGAAGGAGTTAAATCGGTTACTCCATTTGAATATTAAATTAAACAAAGTTTGATCATTTATTAAAAAACAAATTTCAATCATTTATTACCTTTAAATGTAGCTGGATTGTGAAGGAGTTAACAGTATTTAAACTGGTTACTCCATTTGAATATTGAATTAAACAAAGCTCGATCATTTATTAAAAAAAAGTTCAGCCATTTATTAACAATCTTAATTACCTTTAAATGTAGCTAGATTGTGAAGGAGTTAACAGTATTTAAATCGGTTACTTAATTTGAATATTGAATTAATCAAAGTTCGATAATTTATTAAAAACAAAGTTCAGTCATTTATTACCTTTAAATGTAGCTGGATTGTGAAGGAGTTAACAGTATTTAAATCGGTTACACCATTTTCTTTTTTTAAATTATTTACCTTAGTACATTTCCCTTTTATCATTAAACAAAGCTTGATCATTTATTAACAATCTTAATTACCTTTAAATGTAGCTGGATTGTGAAGGAGTTAACAGTATTTAAATCAGTTACTCCATTTGAATATTGAATTAAACAAAGTTCGATCATTTATTAAAAAACAAAGTTCAGTCATTTATTAACAATCCTAATTACCTTTAAATGTAGCTGGATTGTGAAGTAGTTAACAGTATTTAAATCAATATTTTTTGTAAAAATCGGTTACTCCATTTGAATATTGAATTAAACAAAGTTCGATCATTTATTAAAAAACAAAGTTCAGTCATTTATTAACAATCTTAATTACCTTTAAATGTGGCTGGATTGTGAAGGAGTTAACAGTATTTAAATTGGTTACTCCATTTGAATATTGAATTAAACAATGTTCTATCATTTATTAACAATCTTAATTACCTTTAAATGTAGCTGGATCGTGAAGGAGTTAACAGTATTTAAATCGGTTACTCCATTTGAATATTGAATTAAACAAAGTTCAATCATTTATTAAAAACAAAGTTCAGTCATCTATTAACAACCTTAATTACCTTTAAATGTAGCTGGATTGCGAAGGAGTTAACAGTATTTAAATCGGTTACTCCATTTTCATTTTTAATATTAATTACCATAGTACATTTTCCTTTTATCATTAAACAAAACTCGATCATTTATTAAAAAAACAAATTTCGCTCATTTATTACCTTTAAATGTAGTCAGATTGTGAAGGAGTTAAATCGGTTACTTCATTTCGATCATTTATTAAAAAACAAAGCTCAGTCATTTATTAACAATCTTAATTACATTTAATTGTGGCTGGATTGTGAAGGAGTTAACAATATTTAAATCGGTTACTCCATTAGAATATTGAATTAAACAAAGCTCGATCATTTATTAAAAACAAAGTTCAGTCATTTATTAACAATCTTAATTACCTTTAAATGTAGCTGGATTGCGAAGGAGTTAACAGTATTTAAATCGGTTACTCCATTTTCTTTTTTAATATTAATTACCTTAGTACATTTTTCTTTTATCATTCGTTAACAGTATTTAAATCGGTTGCTCCATTTGAATATTGAATTAAACAAAGTTCGATCATTTATTAAAAAACAAAGTTCAGTCATTTATTAACAATCTTAATTACCTTTAAATGTAGCCGGATTGTGAAGGAGTTAACAGTATTTAAATCGGTTACTCCATTTGAATATTGAATTAAACAAAGTTCGATCATTTATTAACAATCTTAATTACCTTTAAATGTAGCTGGATCGTGAAGGAGTTAACAGTATTTAAAACGGTTACTCCATTTGAATATTGAATTAAACAAAGTTCGATCATTTATTAAAAAACAAAGTTCAGTCATTTATTAACAATTTTAATTACCTTTAAATGTAGCTGGATCGTGAAGGAGTTAACAGTATTTAAATCGGTTACTCCATTTGAATATTAAATTAAACAAAGTTCGATCATTTATTAAAAAGCAAAGTTCAGTCATTTATTACCTTTAAATGTAGCTGGATTGTGAAGGAGTTAACAGTATTTAAATCGGTTACTCCATTTGAATATTGAATTAAACAAAGTTCGATCATTTATTAAAAAACAAAGTTCAGTCATTTATTAACAAACTTAATTACCTTTAAATGTAGCCGGATTGTGAAGGAGTTAACAGTATTTAAATCGGTTACTCCATTTGAATATTGAATTAAACAAAGTTCGATCATTTATTAACAATCTTAATTACCTTTAAATGTAGCTGGATTGTGAAGGAGTTAGCAGTATTTAAATCGGTTACTCCATTTGAATATTGAATTAAACAAAGTTCGATCATTTATTAAAAAACAAAGTTCAGTCATTTATTACCTTTAAATATAGCTGGATTGTGAAGGAGTTAACAGTATTTAAATCAATATTTTTTGTAAAAATCGGTTACTCCATTTGAATATTGAATTAAACAAAGTTCGATCATTTATTAAAAACATAAAGTTCGCTCATTTATTACCTTTAAATGTAGCCAGATTGTGAAGGAGTTAAATCGGTTACTCCATTTGAATATATAATTAAACATAGGAGCAATTGACCGATTTTTTAATGAAGCTTATTGCTGGATTATGAAGGAGTTAACAGTATTTAAATCGGTTACTCCATTTGAATATTGAATTTAACAAAGTTCGATCATTTATTAAAAACAAAGTTCAGTCATTTATAAACAATCTTAATTACCTTTAAATGTAGCTGGATTGCGAAGGAGTTAACAGTATTTAAATCGGTTACTCCATTTTCTTTTTTAATATTAATTAAATTAGTACATTTTCCTTTTATCATTAAACAAAGCTCGATCATTTATTAAAAAACAAAGTTCGCTCATTTAACTGTAGCCAGATTGTGAAGGAGTTAAATCGATCACTTCATTTGAATATTGAATTAAACATAGAACTATATCTAACTAAATATTTCACGAAAGATCATCTACATTCATCTCGACAAACAGTAGCATATTTTTTGCATCAGAGTGGTTCATATAATTAAAATAAAAACTTTATTATTTGAATACATAGCAATTGAGCAATTTTTTTTAATGAAGCTTATTGCCGGAATATGAAGGAGTTAACAGTATTTAAATCGGTTACTCCATTTTCTTTTTAATATTATTTACCTTAGTACATTTCCCTTTTATCATTGAACAAAGCTTGTTATCCCTTTTACTGCGGCTTCGCGTGGAGTGGTATTGTCTCGTTGAAGTCCAGTTTCCGTGCGACAGTGGTTGTCAGACGTCGATCTCGCGGGTCCAGTGGATGTGGGTAGGGAAGGGAGATGGGGGAGAAAACAGATAGGTCAGAGTCCCGGCAACACGAAGTCGCGGTGGGAGGTAAGGATCTGTCCCGGCAACACGGAGTCGCGGTGGGAGGCAGGGGAACAGTCCCGGCAACACAGAGTCGCGGTGGGAGGCAGGATAACCATCCCGGCAACATGGAGTCGCGGTGGGAGGTCGGGGATAGTTGTGGGAGGATAGGGAGTGACGATGAAATGCTCTTTTCAAACGAATAGATGGTTTATTATGCTCTTTCATAAAGGTGGTTCTCCAAGGTTGGGTCCCCACTAAAAAAATAGCTCCAGAGATCACCGTGTTATATACCCTCCACCACTGCCCGGCCTTGACCAATGGGGAAAACGGGGGCTTCCTATTGGCGCGAGAAACCGTCACAGACACAGACACAGACAAAAGGCATGCTCCGATGCTTCCAGAAGGGGAGCACGAGAGCAAGTTCCAACACGTACCGACCAATTGGTCACACCGTATGGTTTGCAAAAATTAAGAACGGGTTGTCGCGTTTCGCGAAGTTCTGAAACAAAGAAACAGAGATTACAAAATATTAGTAATATTGGGGTAAAAAAGGGGGGTAAGAAATTGAGAAACCGACTAAGGGTTTTTTAGAGTTACGTGCGGAGACACTACTCTATGGGGGGCTGGGTGAGAGCCCCCAAACCACTGTTGAAACATCTCGCTTATCCGAGCAGGGCTTTGGGACGTCGATGGCACCCACCAGGGTCGATGACGTAGTTCCCAAGCCCCTGGATAAGAGGATTGGTGGCACCGGGAAGTCTAGCGTAGAAAGACTGCGACAGTTTCCGGAAGTGGTCCTTGATGGTAGGCATATCCAGGTCACGATGAAGAGTCTCATTCCGGACATACCAAGGTGCGCCCACAATGATCCTCAGACATACGCTCTGGAACGCCTGCATCCTCCTCATATACGTGTCCGCCAGGTGACCCCAAGCGGGACACGCATAGTCGAGGATTGGCCTGAGCAACTGCTTGTACAGCGTCAGACCGTTCCTTGTAGACAGGGCGCTACGCCTGTTAAGCAGTGGGCCTAGGACTCCCAGCCTTTGCCTCGCCTTGTTGAGTCTTTCGTTGCAGTGTAGTCTCCAGGTCAGTTTTGTGTCCAGCGTAAGTCCCAGGTACTTAACACTGTCCGCCCATCTGATCTGTTCTCCGAACAGCCGGAGTGGAGCCGGCCTGTAGTACTTTCTTTTCCATGTGAAGAGCATTGCAGTGCTCTTCTCCACGTTAATACTTGTTCTCCAGGTTGTCAGCCACCCCTCCAACTGCGTCAGGTGCGTCTGGAGTCGCCTCTCCACCAGCTGCCCTCGCCACGACTCCGCTACTAGAGCCGTGTCGTCCGCATACAGAGCCAACTCGGTGCCTGGGGATTTTGGAATGTCGTTCACATAGAGACTGAAGAGCAGCGGGCCCACCATGGAACCCTGCGGCACTCCAGCCCGGATGCTTCTGACTTGGGAGGTGGCGTTCCCAAAGGTAGTGGAAAAGGTGCGATGGGAAAGATAAGATTGAACAACCTTAACTAGGTAGAAGGGCAGGTTCAGGGAGAGGAGTTTGAAAAGGAGACCCTCGTGCCAAACACGGTCGAAGGCCTTTGCCACGTCAAGAAAGACAGCACCAGTCAGCCTGTTGATGTTGAAGTTCCTCGTAACCTGTTCCACGAGCCGGACAAGTTGATGAGACGTAGCGTGTCCCGCCCGAAAGCCGAACTGCTCGTCCACCAAGATGCCCCCCTCGCGAACATGTCGGGTCAGTCTCGTCATTATTAGTCTCTCGAAACACTTGCCCAGACAGTCGAGCAAGCTGATCGGTCGGTAGGACGAAGCTAGGGTCGGGTCCTTACCCGGTTTATGAAAGCAGAGGACGTTGGCATGCTTCCAGAGCTCGGGGAAGTGACTCAGGAACAGGACGGCGTTGAATAACTCCACAAGGAAGTTAATCGCCTCCAAGGGCAGCTTTCTGAGGACCGCGTTACTGATACCGTCGGATCCGGGGGCCTTGTTTTGTCTTAGAGCGGCTATCGCCCGTGACATTTCTGTCACCTCCGTGGGTTCGGGTTCATCCAAGGGTCTGTACGAGACCGCGCTGATGACCTGCGCCACGTGCGCAACGTGCACCGGGTCTGACGGGTTGTCAGTCGGTACAAATTGCGCCTCTAAGTGCTCAGCGAGAGCATCGGCTTTCTCCTGGTCGGAGTTGGCCACCCCGTTGCGACTCACAATAGGCGGCCTTGGTGCGGGGACCCGCATCAAGTTCCTCGTCATTTGCCACAAGGACCTGTCCTGCACGCACAGGCTCTCAATCTTGTCCTCCCAGACACTGTTCCGGTATTCTCGGACCATCTCCCGAACCGCATGGACTTTGCGGCTCCAGTTGGCTTTGTCTACCGGGTCCCTCGAGATTTGCCAAGCCTTCCTCAGCCGATTTTTCTCTCGGACGTGCCTGAGGATAGAATCGGGCAAAGAAGCCTGTGGCGCCCTCTTAGGACGGTGCCTCGGCGTCGAAGCTTCGAGCGACCCCTTGATGGCGGAAGTTATGAACTCCGCACCGCGATCGATTTCCGCTGCTGTTCGAAAGGTAGGGGTGGGTCCCAACCTCTCTCTCAACACATTCGTAAACCTGTCCCAGTCAGTGCGCTTTAGGTCTGGTTTTTCGGGGGGGTCTATGAAGGACACCGCGCGTCCCAGGTTCACGAGAACGGGGTTGTGATCCGAGTCTAGCTCAGCTAGAGACTTCAGCACTAACCGCCTTCTGATCCCTCTGGAGACAACGAAGTCTAGGACGTCCGGGAGATAGCCGGGATTGAAAGGGAAGTGGGTAGGGGTCGGAGGCCCGGCAGCCACCAGGCCGTGTAGATCTATGACGTCGCGGAGCAATCCGCCGCGAGCGCACACTAATCCTAGAGCCCCATGAAGGGTGCTTAGCGTTGAAGTCACCACCGATTAAAACAGGCGTGGTACCTCGAAGCAGCACCTCCATGTCAGCCCTCGTGGCCTGGTCGAACCGGTGGTAGGGAGGGAAGTAGATGGAAATGAGACGCACTGGGCCAGTCGAGGTCACCAGTTGGATAGCCGTTGCTTCCATGTGTTGGAGGGGAGGAAGTGAGACGACGTGGTGGTCAAGGCCCCTTCGGACCAGAACCGCCGTCCCACCCCTTCCCACATCCCCCGCTCGGTCACTACGATGGCAGATAAACTCTGCCAACGAGAACCTCATTGCGGAGCGCAAGTGGGTTTCTCCCAGCAGCATTACATCGACACGATGCTTTGCCAAGAAACTTTCAAGCTCAGCCTTCTTCCCCGCGACTCCGTTGGCGTTCCAGAGTGCGACCGTGAGCTCCTTCAGCACTGGTGGTCCTCTATTCGGGTGCACTGCCATGAGAGACCAGGTAGAGGATGATGTGCTCCATGACCAGGTGGCCACGGTTACTCCTCGGAGACTCCTGGACCTTCCTCAAGAGACTCGATGAAAAGTCCCATGGGTCCAGTCCCGGAATACCCTTGAGTAGCTCAATGCAATTTTTGAGCTTTGCAGCATCATCCTCGGGTGTGGGGGTTACAGGGGGACAAGGGTGGGAGTTGGGAGTGGAAGGAAAGGGTTGGAAGGGTGTAGGATGGCAGTGTGGGTTGGGATAGGGAGAGGAGCGGTCTCGGGCGGGCCCTCGACCAAAGGGTTGAACCGGATTCCACCGGTTCAGGTTTGGTGGCTTCGGCAGGTGCCTCGGCCTGGGGTGGAGGGGTATCTCTCTTTGACAGCACACTGGCGAATGATTGTACCAGTGGCTTTGGTGTTGGAGCTGGAGTCACTTTCGCCCTCCGTCCCGCAACGTGCCCCGAGGGTTTCTGGCCTTCACTTGGCCCATCCGTCCTCCCTTCTTGAGGCTTGGAGGCCCGCACATTCCCTGCCACCCGCAAGGACTTGTACGTGGGACAGCCCCGCCACAACGAGGAATGGGCTCCTGAGGAGTGCAGGCACTTCGGGGAGATCGTCTCTCCTCCGGGCACCCGCCCCTCTCGTGGTCACCACCACAGAACCCACACCTCGGGTTAGCGCGGCAATCCCTCCGCACATGCCCAAACCGGAAACAGTTCTTGCACTGAACCGGGCCGCCTGGAGACTTGTACTTCTCCACCCTGACGCGGAGCCCGCACAGGACTGATATGGAATACAGCCTTGCGGTCTGCTCCCCGGGCGTCAGAGAGACAACGAAGTTCGGCAACCGCTGCCTTTTTCCGGTCTTCTGATCCCGCTTCCATTGGGAGAGCATCTGTGTGACGGATTTCACGGGGAAACCCATCTCCACTAGCTCCTCCTGGATGTCGTCGGGGTTTGTCCGTGTCGGGAGTCCCTTCACCACAACCCTGACCAGTCGCTCCCGTCCCAGCTCGTAGGACCAATGCTGGATCCCCAAGCTCGGCAAGAACTTCTGGAGGGCGCGGTAATCTACCTCCGACCCGCACTGGAGGCGCACTCGGTCCCCCGGCTGCCTGACCGCCTCCACAGGCTCGCGAACCTTGGACCGGATGGCCCTCGCCAACTTGGAGTAGCCCTCCACATCACACAATATGATGGGAGGGATCTTCCCCTTCGCTTTGCCAGCCGGCCCAGAGCCACTAGTACCAGGCTGGGGTGAGACACGGCTTGCGTTGTTACCCGCAGGTTTCTGCCGCTTCCCACCTTTACCCAGCGCTGGCGCACCCTGGCCCGGGCCACCGCTGGCCTCGCTCTCATCACCAGAGCTGCCGCCTAAATGGTTAGGGTTGCCCCCCAGCAGCTTCCTGGTGTTGCCGGCCTTCCCCCTTCGGCGGGGTCTTACGGTCCGAAATCCTTCAGATTCATCATAGGACCCCTGGGTCGACTCGTCGCGCATCAACGGGAGGTCTGGTCCTGAAGACAGTCCCTCCACGTCCACGGACTCGCCCGAGCTGTCAACACGCGCGAAGCGTGCGACCCGGTCTTCCGAATCTGAAGAAAATTCAGCCGGGCGTTTCACACCTACCGACACCCCTTGGCGGGAGGTGCCGGAGTTGACGCGGGTTTTTGAGACCCTTGCGCTAGCGCTTGCGTCAGTGCCGCTTGCAGCGGTCTTTACTGGCGGAGGACGGCTAGGCTCCCCCTGGTCAGGGCTTGCGTTGGCACCGATAGGTTTCCACCCATCGTGCTGGCGGGAGCTTTTGCCATCCTCCCCTGTTTGCGGGCTGTCGGCCCTAAAAAGGGCCTCCAGCACTTTTTGGCCAACAGCGGCACGCTCACCTCCTGTAGTCGGAGGGGCCCCGCTGGGCTCGCCCGCATCGGCATTGCTGCCGACGCTTTGAAGGGGGCCAGCACTGTCCTTCAAGCCGAGGCCCGAGGGTGCAGTGCCGGAAGCCCCGGCGGATCTGCCAGTGGCACGCTCGCCTCCGGTAGCTGGAGGGCCCCGCTGGCTTCACCTTGGCCATCTCGCCCACCTCGCCGGTAGTTGGCGAGATCACGCTGGCCGAGTTGTTGGCCCTGATAAGGGCCGAAACTTCACCCGAGGGTGAAACCGACTGGGTGTGGCTATCGGCACGCTCACCTCCAGTAATTTGAGGGGCCCCGCTACCTCCACCCGCTTGGCTGTGGACTGCGCCCACCTCCCCGGTAAATTGGGGGGTCACGCCAGCCTTGTTGGCCCTAGAAAGGGCCGATTTGTTGGCCCTGGAAAGGGCCGATTTGTTGGCCCTAATAAGGGCCGATTCGTCACCCGGGGGTGACTCTAGCCCACCTCGGCCAGCGGCACGCTCGGCTCCGGGAATTGGAGCGGCCCCGCTGACTTCGGCAGCTACCTCTGGCTTGTTGCCCCTCGAAGGGGCAGCTGCCACTGAAGCTCCCGCCTTCGGGCTTGTGGCGGACCACTTAGAAACCGTTCTGGCGCAGTGAGCAGAGGTGGAGTCGTCACGGACGGCTCAGACAACATGGACTGTGGGCCGGACCGGCAGTAGGGAGGGAGGGTGAAGCGCCCGGTGCAAGTGCGAAGGAAAGAAGGCCGACTGAACAGTGAGGTACATCAAGCTCAATCATTTATTAAAAAAAAAACACAAAGTTCACTCATTTAAATGTGGCCGGATTGTGAAGGAGTTAAATCGGTTACTCCAAGATTTAAACATAGAACCAATTTTTTATTTTAATACATAGCAATTGATCAATTTTTTTAATGAAGCTTATTGCTTAATTGCCTTTAAATGTAGCTAGGAGTTAATACATTTACAAAGTGCTACCATTTAGCTGTTTAAGTAACCATATTGAATATAGAACTAGATCAGACTAATATTTATTTTTTTTAATTTAACGCACAACTAGCAGTCTAAGACTAAGAACATGTTAAATACACACTCTTCAACTCCTCTCCTAGTCGGATCGTAAAAGTTCGGCATGAGCAGATTTAAACCATTCGTTGAGTAGTAGAACATTTTCTGTAGCACATGAGTAGCACACTTGTTTACTTTGTACAGTTTTTTTAGCTTTCTCAAGGAAGGACAGCCATGATCGGACAACTTGCGAAACTCGTACTTGTCACTATCAGAGTCTATGAGTCTCTCTACCCAAGTTAACTTCTCTGCTCCTTTGATATAGATCGTTAGTCGTGAGGCGTATCGCTCTAGATGAGAAATTATGATAGAACGAAGATTCGCATACTGTACTTCCCCCTCACTCCAAGATAGTCCGTGAAAATAAGAGCTCGCCCAATCTAAATTTCTCCTAGTCGAAACAGAGAGGTTATCAAACTTGCACGGAGGAAGAAACTTATAGTTGACTTCCTCGAAGGGTTCGAAATGTAAAACACTCACCTCTTTGAATATGAACGTTATTTCTTCACTTGAGTATCCTTGTACGTCGATCAACATAGCGAACCGCTCTGAGACAGAAACGCGCTTACTGATTGTCGAGATGAATGTAGATGAGTCCACCTAGAAGGTGGGATCTATATATAGGGAACGTGAGTATATTGTTCATTCCCACGCAGACGTTATCAAGATTCATGTTTTACGACAGTTGCCGGAGCGAGATAGCCGACGCTACCCTTGATGAGGAGGAGGCGGAGGAAGCTGTATTGTCCAGAATCAAGATTCTCTACCTCTTCAGCCGACGTTTATGGAACCCCCCGGGGGGGAGGGTTCTTATGTCAAGCGTGAGCCTGCTCGCCTTCCCGCCCACCCCTACAGGCGAGACGTCGTCATAATTCAGGAGCTGTTCCCCGAGCCTTTCCGTCTCTGCTTCGGAACCGTCGCACGCCCACCACTAACGAGTAAACCGCTGAGCCCTGTAGCGCTCCGCCCTCGGTTGAAAACCACTGTACTAGCTCTCTGAGATAGTAGCTCATTGAGGCAACTGTAGGATTTGAAACACTGTACTAGCTCTTGAAATTGACCTAAGAGATAGTAGCTCATTGAGACGGCTGAATGGATTTGAAACACTGTATTAGCTCTCTGAGATAGCGGCTCTTTGAGACAACAGGATGAATTCATACTAGCTCATTGAGACAATGAGACAACTTCATAAGATAGTAACTCATTGAGACAGCAGGTAAGATTCATACTAGTGATTAACTAGCTCTCTGAGATAGCTCCCTCGAGATAACTATCTCCTTGAGATAACTTCATGAGATAGTAGGTCATTAAGACGACTTAATTGGTTCATATTAGCTCCTTGAGACGAGTATCTCATTGAGATAACTTCATGAGATAGCGGCTCATTGAGACAACAGGATAGATTCATACTTGTGATTAACTAACTCTCTGAGATAGCTCCGCGAGATAACTATCTACTTGAGATAACTTCGTGAGATGACCGGTCATTAAGACGACTGAATTGGTTCATATTAGCTCCTTGAGACGAGTATCTCATTGAGACAACTTCATGAGATAGTAGTTCATTGAGACGGGTAGATGGATTCATACTAGTGATTAACTAGCTCTCGCCGACTCTTCAGAGAGAATAGGATCCAGGTTCGATGCTAAACTGTTTTTTCCCACATTTTCATCGTGTAACGTAGGCTATTTGATATGCGAAGAGAAATCTTTTTTTGGAGTAAGGTCGATAAACTGGACTGTCGAGGAGTGGGATCAGGGTTCGATATCAGTCGGGTGCTAAACAGTTTTTTCCACATTATCATCGGGTAACGTAGGCTATTTGATTAGTCAAATTTGATATGTGACGAGAAATCTTTTCGGTGTAAAGGTAATAAACTGAACTGCAGGAGAGAGAGAATCCTCACAACTCGCACGATGCGGGAGAACCCTACATTCCCTCAGGAGCGCTCCTAGGATTGAACCCAGAATCCTCACAACTCGCACGATGCGGGAGAACCCTACATTCCCTCAGGAGCGCTCCCAGGATTGAACCCAGAATCCTCACGACTCGCTCGATGAGGGAGAACCCTACATTCCCTCAGGAGCGCTCCCAGGATTGAACCCAGAATCCTCACGACTCGCTCGCTGCGAGATTCTTCGTCAAGAAAACTGTGCAGCTGTGTCAATCAAAGGGTAGACCCTACCGCTCGTCTCTATGATAATGAGCTGACCCAAGGCATGGAGGGAAGTGAGGTGACCCATCATCTATAGGGTGACCCATCATGAGAGGACCCCCCATCACTCGCGAGAAGCCACTGTTCTGATATCCTGCATTGTATACTGATGAGAGAGAGAAAGAAGGAGAGAGACAAAGAGATAGAAAGAGGAGAGAGAGAAAGGGACAGAGAGGACCCTACCGATTGTCTATATGATAATGAGCTGACACAAGGCATGGAGGGAATTGAGCTGACCCATCTTGAGAGAAAACACCCTCGAGTAGAGAGCGAGAGAGAGAGAGAACACACATCCGCGAGTCTCCGGCGAGGAAAGGGTTGAGGGAGACTTCCTCTGAACCAATCATACAAACCCATCCCTGCAGCCCCCCCGTCTCCTCTGGCGACTCAGGATCTCCCCCCCTCCCCCTCACACCTCCTCCACTCCCCTCACGCTGCCTCTGTCCTGAAAACACTATGTGTGCATAAGCGGGGCCATAAGAAGCCACCTCACACCACTTCCGGTGTCGCAGTACATGAAGATACACTCTACTCATGTGCTCAAGCCATTCCAAAGAACTTGAGAATAAAAGAGATGTCTGTCCCGCAAAGTGCCCAAACATTCCAATTGCTTCGAGAAATGAGTAGAAGCTCGTTCTGTCACTCGCATTTCTCTCCCGGTGTATGATACTCTTTGGTTTCCCTCACTTTTTTACCCTTTGTTCCGTGTTCCCTGAGTTTTGCAAATCGTATATAAGACCAGCGTAGGAAAGCAGCCGGCACTCTTGGACATTGCTCGGACTTAGTTGGTAGAAGGCGAGGCTTCAGCATTATTGGAAAAAAATGTAAGGGTACATTTCTTTTCGTCGTAAATATTTTTTATTATTATTTTTCAAAATTCCCTTTTTGCATGTTATTATTATTATTTATTAGTAACTGTTTGAATCTTATAAAAATGAAATTTTTCACATTGTATTAAAATGGTCAAATTTATTTATATTAGTCTAGTTTGTAGGGATAAATTTTGGGTTATCATTATTGAGCTGATAGATAAAAGAAAAGGGGATCTAAAAAATAAATTTTGAATCTCGCCTTTTTTTACTATGCTGGTTAGATTTTTCTTGTCTACGTAATGTTTTAGTTAGATGTTCTTATTAATTTTTCTTGCTTACTCTCCTGTATGGTTAATATTGTGATTGATGAATTTAGGGTAATATTATGATTTTAGGTTATTATGGGATATATTAGAAACTTGTGGACGATGTTTATTTTGATTATGTTGGATAATTATGAATAATAGAATGCAAATGTTAGATAGTTGCATGGTTCGTATTAGGATAAAATTGAGTAACTTCGTATGAAAATTTCAGGCGAAAAATAATAAGCTAAATGATTATTTGTTGTATATATTCTAAAAAATGGTTGTTAATTGAAAGTAAAGACAATCTGAACTTAAATCCTTCTAGCTCATTGCAGATTGTGAATTTAATGAAGGAGCTATTATATATTTTTACATAATACTTTTAACTTGTTACATAAATGTATATATATATTTATTTAATTCTGATATTTATAATAAACATATACATACACTTCTTGCAATTTATTTAATGTTATTGTTAGTGAAAATACCCTTAGGTTTAGAAACTATCTCTGTACTTCCTTAATTTCAATTATATTAATAATATTATTATTAATATTATTATTAATATATTTATTATTTCTGGAGACCGACCATCATGTTCTTGCCGCACCTGGATTGAGTTGCGTGCCCTGGGTTTCTTTAGTACACCCAGCATTCGAAACTATTACTCACACAGCTCACTCCTATTACTTTCGTTATCATATTAGTTTTTATTTTTATGAGATTTGGACCCTTTTTGTAGGATTTTGATATATTTAGGGTTAGCGGCCATAGTACAATTTTGTATGAACACTTGTTAGTTAGTCATCGACTAGTGTAACTGAACTACGGCCATCTTACCGTTTATTATTTGGGATGTCGTTCCTTTGTCTAGCCAAGCTAGGTAGCTTGTCCGACATGTAACTTGATAACTCTAAAACTATAGGATTAGCCTGTTTGCTTTATATGTTGCTAACTCTCCATGTTCTCTTTTTAGACCTTTCTGGTGGAAGTTGGGCGCTAGCCCGGCTGTCTTTCAATCCTATACCCACTATCAACTTAACTTCCATTTTACTGTTGCCATGTCGCCTTAGACACGTGCTTTCCCCGTGCTACGGGTAGTTCCTATGTTTTAGGAGTTGTTAAGCACTATCATTAACTGTTGTAACCCCATGTCACCTTTTTATGTTAATTGTATAATAAATCTATTTTTATTGCCTATTTAATTATTTTACACTTATGAGATATGTTCCCCTACCTACCTATGTTATATGCAGTGGCAGATTTTAAAAGCTACCAAATAAATAATATCACATAAGAAGAATGTATTTTTTTTCTTAGGTTAGTTAATATTTGTATAAAAAATTACTTTTTTACAATTCTTTAAGATAAACCTGTTGCCGACCTACCTCCGGTGGGCTTGATCTGTCAAGATAGCTTGTGGGAAAATGGGGGAGGGGGGTAGATCACCGGCAAGGTAGTTGTATGGGTTCAAAATAATACGTAGAGCTACGAATTTTTGTTTGATAAAAGTACTAAGTTATGTTTCAAAATGTGATGTTAAATGAAATATAAAATAAGTAAAAGATATTGGACGCTTGCACTCGTGGAAGAACTGGCTTACTCGTGAAAACTTAGACTGAGGGAATGATTGACATGGCTCGAAATCCCCTACAGAGCTCGAACTAGGGACCCTGGGCTCAACGGTTGATCTATAATTACAAGTGCTACTGATGACCCGAAGATACAGTCTGCTATGGTCCGGCGTCGGCAGCATGACTTCCTCCAAAATTGATGATAATGTGTCAGTCACGATGTCAACAAAATAAACACTTTTATAACTTGATATGGCCCCTTTACTCCCCAACTAGAGCAACATTGTTATGAGCAGTCAGCATTCCTCTTTAATATTTCTAATTCACTACATCTTATTCGTTAAGCCAGCGCTTTCAGTCACGTACGTTCAAGAAAGTAATGTAAATCAAAACAAACATCCCAATATTGCTTAGGGCTGTGACAAACCTATTTTAAAATTCACAAACATTCAAATAATTAAATATAGACCAAAAAAGCATGCTTGTATTGGGTGATGGTGGTTATCAATAGCGGATTGTGTTGTACAATTTAACAAGTCTGTATATAGAAGATAATACATAGTCTGTATATATTTTTAGCAGCTGTTCGGGCTGTACGCTTATGTACTAATTACGCTAATGAGTTAGAGATTATGAAGATTGAATTCAGAGGAAATTTAACCACATTTGCGTGTAGGAAGAGTATAAAACCATTTTGGAAAAAAATCATCCTCAGTATAACCGACCGGATTTGGACCCCGATCTTCCTGCCATCGAAAATCTAGTCTAACACGACGGTGGATGAAACATAGTTGTTTATACGTTTATTATGTTAGTGGGTAGTTCATGATTGGATAGAAACAACCTCGGAGTGAGACGTACTACTAGCTGTGAGGCCCCAACCCAGGGGAGGGCAAATGCTGGTACGTCACCTCTGTTTGTTAAGATATTTTAGATAGATTGATCTGGGGAAATTGGATGACTGAGGTGGTTAACATGATTAGGGAAGACGTGCACAAAGATCAGCTTAGATGGAACAAAGTATTTTCAGCAAAACACGAAATGTAACAAGTGTTTATTTGCCAGATTTTTGCTCGACTATTAGAACTGACGTAGTTAGCTCGGTTAGCAAATGACAGCTATCAGATAAGACATACTTATATGGCAGCTATACATAGATATAGATACTAGGAAGTCCAATAGGATATCCACTATCCATACAAGGCTATTAATATTATGTTATAATTATATGAATGAACGTAGCGACCAAGACATCCATTAAGACAAGGTTACTAAGACTAAATAAACAATAAGGTACATGATTGTTTATACTAGGTCATATTATAGGACATCCATATGTGGGTATTAACTAACTAGGACAATTTATAAAACTAGGACATTCTGAAGATACCACACCACAACATCCATTCAGGTTTGATTCTTATTGCTATAATCAATTGCAAATATACAGAGTGCTATTAAGAAGGATGTTCTCAGGGTCAGCCCCAATAGCATTTTCAAAAGAAAAAAGAATTAACGTAATGTTTATTTTGTTCTTTTATTCTAAAAAATATTTAGGAAAAAACCCATTAATATGAAGTGTAGCACCATTCTCTAAACGCAGTGAGTTATTGGATTCGTTATACAGTATTCCAGTCCCAAGAGTATTCATTACGTCACGCGAGGATTGTAATAGCTCTCTTGTGACTGAATACAGAAGCTGATCAGGGCCAGTTGTGACAAGATCCCCTCAAAGAAGCCACATCCAGTGTGAGATGTCTCTCAAGGTCAATCCCTCTAACATTACAGTGCGAGCCTTATATTGGGAAATAGGGCCAATCCGAGCGGGCCCGCTATACAGTAAAGATTTGGTTTTGGCGTTTATATATATATATATATGTGTGTTTTACTATGTGTTAAGATCCAAGAAATAAGATGACGCGTGAAAACGATTGATTAAAATTAATAAAGTACATAGATCCTTGATTAAAAGTTCCGTTTTTTTCATTAAAGCTGGAAGAAAAACTTAAAATTAAACCTTAAGGAGTACATCAACCTAATGACTTTACATTTAAGCAGGTATATGACAAGAAAAAAAAAACGTTTTCTATTGCTTGGTTTGGTAAACAATAATTGTGGTTAATTGTGAGTGAATAAAAACATAACTTATTTAGTTTTTATTGTTAATTATTTGGTGGTGAGGGGTGGTGGACAGTGGCAGGCTGTAAGAATCTTAAATATTTAAGTAAAATAATTAAAAACACTAAGAATGTGCCATTAATTTGGAAAACGCATGTAAGTTTAAAACATTTTGGAGCAGTAAATATTGCAACACAAATAGATTCCGTGGTCTAAATTTCAATAAAAAACACAAAGAACAGGTTTTAAAAAAATAGGCATATATTAAGCAGATTAATAGAATACTGTGGTACAAAAGAGACAGACGCACCCAACTTTTGTTCAAGTAATGTCATCACTTGGTAAGTTTAATTCAAAACCTGTGTTTTTTTATACTTTATATTTTTAGATTTTTTTAGTTATTTTGTAATTCAAGGGAATTTTAAAAATTAGACAGCACTTAAATGAATTAAATTTAACCTGCTAACACATGATGAGGATAAATAACTGTCATCAGGCCCAGACTCTGACCTGGCACCACCACATATAAAGATCACGCTCCGCCACTGAAAGTGCTCACCTGAAAATCCATGAAGTTGCCGTAGCCCATGTGATTGCAGGTACAGGAGCATTGTTCGATGTGTTGGAGTATGTCTATTTCTCCGTCCCTCCAATCAGGTGCAACCAGGGGTCTAGGACGGTGCATTGGGCTAGAACACTCGTCTATGTGATACATCTCTTCACTTGGAGTTCTCACTGGTCACTCACTTTATTCATCTCACAATTAAAACAAATTACTTAGAGAGGATATACATTATAATAAGTTAAAATGCACTCACTCATTGTTAGAACAAATACCTTTGAAGCTTTGATTAGAAACGTTTCAACTTTAACTAAGATTATTTTCTATTCTAAAATAAGTGTTTCCAAAAAGCGTTGATTTACTTAATTTCTCGTAAATAGGTCATAATTAGATAACAACTTAGGAGAGAGAGTGATGAAAAATATTCGAGAGAAATGAATTTAAAGTGAATAAGCATACTACTAACAATAACTTTAAGAATTTAAATGAATATTTTAAAACCGTTTACACTTTGAAGCGAGCGCTCTAGTAATTTAAATATAGTTTAAAAATATTCACAGGCCACATAAGAATGTTCACGGATATATAGTCATCGAGTGAATACAAAATAATGTCCAGAAATTTCGTATAACAGTTTTTTGAATATTATTTTAAAGATTTGACATAATTAAATATATTTTTTTAATTCACTTCTCTTTAAAACTATTTATATATGCAGTGTATCCAAAACATAGTTTCAAACTAGGCACTTTTAAATAAAGGTATATCGAAAATCATACTACTACTAAAATGTAAAATGTTTAATGAGTTTTGTATAATTCATGAAAACTACTATTTAAACGTAGATGAACACACTTTGTTACGTTGCCAGAATGTCTGACCAGAGATATGGTTTTTGAAACCTATCACACTAGTTAGTCTTTTCTCATAACTTTCAATTGTTTACCAACTAAAACACGGTTCCAAGACTCTCTTGCTTTGACGTTCAATATGTTGGAGAGAATACATTTCACGTTTTTTTTAGATGTGTGCTAGTTTGTAAGGTATTACTCTATTAGTGTAATGTTCCTGTTTCAAACCCATATTTCAACCAATAGATAGATCTATTAACACTAAAATAGAAACTAATCCAAAGAATACGTATTTGGCGCCAATATATCTAGTAACGCGCCTCTGGAACACGTCACCGGTTAGGACGCCATTCACCGTCTGAAAGTCCCTGATGCCTGTCCTGGGCAGAGAGTTGATCTTGACAAGGCGAATATAGCCGAACAAGGCCGGAACTAAACGAGCAGACGTCTAGAGGGGCTGGATATAATACAATAGGGAGATTTCAAAGAGGCTCCGAGATCGGATTGATTGTACAGGAATAATTATTCTAAACAAAGCAACTATAGTTGGTATACAAGTCCTAGCTCACTTCTGTGAGCACGTTCTGTCCTTTTTGGTTTCGCAACTATGGAGGACAAAGTTAGAAAATGAAATTTTCATAATACTTAATACTAGAGATCGGCAACTCTAAAGAATATCTAGGAAATAAAACTTGGTCTCTTTTCGAAAGTTAAAAATGAATCTAGAAAATTCAAGAAATTAAAAAAAAGTTAAATAGCAAATAACGGACCTTAGACATTAAAAAAAACAAATCGATAATTAATAATAATAGTAATATAATAATACTTAGCACCACGTCTTACTACCCGTCCGGGTTATACGCTTAAGTACTAATTACTATAATGGACTAGTAAATTGGAAGGTTGAATACAGAGGAAATAAACCCGAATTTAAGTGGAGGTAGAGTGGAAAACCATTTAGGAAAAACCACCTCCGGTTTACCCGACCGAGATTCGAACCTTGACCTCCCCGTCCTCGGCAGTCTAGCTCAACACGAAACCTGCGCGTTAGCTAACTACGCCACTGAGATAGGTCGGTAATTATTATTTATTAAAATACTTTATGACTCAAAAACAGCCTTCACCTAGAAATGTTTTAGTTATACATATTAGTTCTCAATACCAAACTTTGACATTACAAACTGTAATCTGCTCCGGTGGCCGCAAGGTCTAAGGCGCTACCCTCGCATTAGACTAGACTGCTGATGACGGGGGATTGGAGACTGAATCTCAGTCGTGTGCACTGAGGATGGTTTTACACTCGCCCTTCACGCAAATTTGGGTTCATTTCCTATGAATATAGCCTGCCTAATCCTTAAAACCGAAAGCGTAATTAATTCACAGCCGTTTTAACCCAAACGGGTAGTAAGACGAGGTGCTAAAAATTATAAATAAACTGTTACACTATAGAATTAAAATATAAATGGTATACGTTGCAATCGTCACTATTTTGTTAATTGCATTTAAAATGTGTTGAGCTATGTATTAAGTGTTTATCAACTATAATATAATGAGATGGAGCATATATTTAGTTAAATAAACATAATATGCATTTTTATACTTTCAAAAGAAGCTTTCTCGTTCTTGCGTCTCGATATTTTTCCATATTCTCGTCTCAAGATCATCTTGAATTGAAAAAGTGGTTCTCGCATGTCCCTACCTACCATTTCACAGTTTAGAAAAGGAATTATTCATTCTCAACGTTTCTGGCCTAATTAGAGCCGCTATTTTAAATCCGCCATTTTACATTTTAGTGTTTGGGATTATTCTAGAGAACATTATCCTAAGACTATCAACATGCCAGATTTAGATGTCTAGGGTGTTTGAGCTGTTCGAATAATTCATGCGGACAGACATCCATCCACTTCCCTGGCAAATTTCCATTTTACACCACACCAAAATAGTTTTATTTTATTTTGTGAATTTCCATCACCCCCTGTCCTAAATTCCACTGACCCTTGTTTTAAAATTATTTATGTTCAGCTTCTTATGGTTACTTAAGGTTGTCCCTCTACAGGTAGCACTATGTACAAATTTTAATTTTATGCCATACAGGAATTATAATAATAATAATAAATAATAATAATAATAATAATTTTAGAAAATTTGTGGTTTAATCACTCCCCCATTTTCTATCCTTAATTTTGGGAGTTGTATATTTATATATATATATATATATATATATAAATATATATATATAAATATATATATAGCTCGGAGTAGCTCTTATACCTGCTAGACCAAATCTAAATTCTATGCAACAGTGAGAAGAAGTTTTTTTACGTATTTTTTGGAAATTTAAAACTCCCCAATTTCACCAATCTCAAGTATTTAAAATGCATTGGGCTATTGAGAGTAATCTCTTTATATTTCAGGTATTTTTCTTACTTTCTATGTCTCCTAAAAGTAAAGAGTGGTTTGAGCGAGGTTGAGCAACAGACATGTATTACATTTCTATATAATTAGTGGGATACAAGTAAATAAAACCTATGTCCACATCTGCTAGTTTCGCTAAATAGTTTATTGTTTCCACGGTCCTTCATTTCATCACGCAGTTTAATACGTCAGGCTCACAATATGTGTAGTAACCATATATAGTATCAAGTTCTCGTTTCTAAGTTTCTTGGTACGTTAGCTACCAGAATTTGTAATCACAGTGTCTAGTGTGTCAGACTCACTAAGGATGTTATTTTGTCTAAGTAGCACACTCTAAATTTTTCCCTCATTCCGACATTAAGGTAAATACGTTTACTTTTTATTGAAAGCGGTTTTTTGCGAAAAAAAACCACATATTAAATGTCGTATAAAAGACCTAAGTGGAGGTGGGGGTTACCAGGCCCCTCAGGCCCCACCCTTAGCTACATTACCGGGACAATTCCTTGACTCTCGTCTTGGTCCTCTTCAATCTCTCTTAGTTCAGTGCTGGAACCATCTTTCACTGTCGGGACACTTCATTCACTCTCGTCCTGGTCCTCTTCAATCTCTCTTAGTTCAGTGCTGGAACCATCTTTCACTGTCGGGACACTTCATTCACTCTCGTCCTGGTCCTCTTCACTCTCTCTTAGTTCAGTGCTGGAACCATATTTCACTGTCGGGACACTTCATTCACTCTCATCTTGGTCCTCCTCAATCTCTCTTAGTTCAGTGCTGGAACCATCTTTCACTGTCGGGACACTTCATTCACTCTCATCTTGGTCCTCCTCAATCTCTCTTAGTTCAGTGCTGGAACCATCTTTCACTGTCGGGACACTTCATTCACTCTCGTATTGGTCATCTTCAATCTCTCTTAGTTCAGTGCTGGAACCATCTTTCACTGTCGGGACACTTCATTCACTCTCGTCTGGTCCTCTTCAATCTCTGTTAGTTCAGTGCTGGAACCATCTTTCACTGTCGGGACACTTCATTCACTCTCGTATTGGTCATCTTCAATCTCTCTTAGTTCAGTGCTGGAACCATATTTCACTGTCGGGACACTTCATTCACTCTCGTCCTGGTCCTCTTCAATCTCTCTTAGTTAGTGCTAGAACTATCTTTCACTGTCAGGATACTTCATTCACTCTCGTCTTGGTCCTCTTCAATCTCTCTTAGTTCAGTGCTGGAACCATCTTTCACTGTCGGGAAACTTCATTCACTCTCGTCTTGGTCCTCTTCAATCTCTCTTAGTGCTGGAACCATCTTTCACTGTCGGGACACTTCATTCACTCTCGTATTGGTCATCTTCAATCTCTCTTAGTTCAGTGCTGGAACCATCTTTCACTGTCGAGACACTTCATTCACTCTCGTCTTGGTCCTCTTCAATCTCTCTTAGTTCAGTGCTGGAACCATCTTTCACTGTCGGGACACTTCATTCACTCTCGTCTTGGTCCTCTTCAATCTCTCTTAGTTCAGTGCTGGAACCATCTTTCACTGTCGGGACACTTCATTCACTCTCGTCCTGGTCCTCTTCAATCTCTCTTAGTTCAGTGCTGGAACCATCTTTCACTGTCGGGACACTTCATTCACTCTCGTCTTGGTCCTCTTCAATCTCTCTTAGTTCAGTGCTGGAACCATCTTTCACTGTCGGGACACTTCATTCACTCTCGTCTTAGTCCTCTTCAATCTCTCATAGTTCAGTGCTGGAACCATCTTTCACTGTCGGGACACTTCATTCACTCTCGTCTTAGTCCTCTTCAATCTCTCTTAGTTCAGTGCTGGAACCATCTTTCACTGTCGGGATACTTCATTCACTCTCGTCTTAGTCCTCTTCAATCTCTCTTAGTTCAGTGCTGGAACCATCTTTCACTGTCGAGACACTTCATTCACTCTCGTATTGGTCATCTTCAATCTCTCTTAGTTCAGTGCTGGAACCATCTTTCACTGTCGAGACACTTCATTCACTCTCGTCTTGGTCCTCTTCAATCTCTGTTAGTTCAGTGCTGGAACCATCTTTCACTGTCGAGACACTTCATTCACTCTCGTATTGGTCATCTTCAATCTCTGTTAGTTCAGTGCTGGAACCATCTTTCACTGTCGGGACACTTCATTCACTCTAGTCTTGGTCCTCTTCACTCTCTCTTAGTTCAGTGCTGGAACCATCTTTTACTGTCGGGACACTTCATTCACTCTAGTCTTGGTCCTCTTCACTCTCTCTTAGTTCAGTGCTGGAACCATCTTTCACTGTCGGGACACTTCATTCACTCTCGTATTGGTCATCTTCAATCTCTGTTAGTTCAGTGCTGGAACCATCTTTCACTGTCGGGACACTTCATTCACTTTCGTCTTGGTCCTCTTCAATCTCTCTTAGTTCAGTGCTGCAACCGCTGTATGAAGCTTAAGGCCGTAGGATGGGGTGGAATGTCTGTCTGCACTCGGCCTTTTGTCTCCTTCCCATTTCTTGATTTCAGTTGCTATATGTACTACCAAAATAAGATGTCTAGTAGAGAAACAGTTTATTCAAGTCTTAAGTTAATAAACACCGATGGAGGTTTGTTTCCATAGAATTATAAAGTTGGAATGGCATTTTTTTCTTTGACGTTTTAGTTTTTATGTTCACTAAAACTGCTAATTAATGATTCATAATAAAATAAGTGTTTAACTTATACACTGAAATTTATGTGGATGGAAACAAATTAATTAGGTTACTTGTTGCCGGATGTTCACTACAACAGGGTTCACTAAACCAGAGTTGATCAATATAATTATATATAAAATTAAAACATAATAATAATACATAATGTAAGAACACCCTTAGGCTTCTTTGAGTATGGTACTCAGACGTATTCCCTGTTAAAGCTTGCTATTATGTAGGTTTTGCAGATATTCGTAGCATTAGTTACCCATTCTTAGGAATAAGATATAAATATATAATGAAGTTAAAATAAAAGTGTATGTGGAATATTCTCAAGTTACCCTAAGTACACTCCGTCGATATTGATAGGTAGAAACTTATTGGAGAGCCCGTGAGGTATGCTATACCTTCACACATGACCGAAAAATAGTTTGCCTAGCTACGCCCAAGGCCGGAGTTATAAAAGGCCTTAAGTCCTTAAATGGTTCATTGACTGTTAGGAAGGAGTGATGGGGAGGGGTTATGTCTTTTAGCGATGCCCGAATGGTTAAATATACTAAATTAATTTCACTTTAATGTTCTTATCATGATAAAATCAATAATTATTATTTACATACTAAGTTAATTAATTATTTTACTCTCATTAAAATACAAGCTGATATTTATTTAACTATTAAAAATTTAACCACGTCAAACGTTATTTTGGCACTGTTACCCACATTGTTTGGTTTTACATGGTAACAGAAAACAAGTATTTCCTTTTCCAGAATCTTCATTACTGTTTATAGCCAATTATAAATTTATTAATGATTAATTAATATATTCCACACATGTGACATAAATAACAGATTAACTCTAAAAGATTTTTAATTTATTTGTAAGAAGCTGAGTTTATAAAAAACGTATGTAATTTATGGGTCCCAATCCTATTTAAAATATTTTATATTATTTCCAGGTATACAAAAAAACGACATTGAGAAAATCTTATCCATTGATTATATTTTAGTTATAAAAGTGAATTTATTTGTTTCTTCAAAGTTATTATAACAGTGTATAACTTTGTGGGACCATAGTTCGATTCCATAGTTTATTTATTGTTACCATAGCGATTATAGTATAACTATTAGTAAAAAAAGGTTTGATAATTAGTACTTTGATTGAGAAAAGGTGTAGTTTATTAAGATTTACGTTGATTATCATTTTCTAATAAATTAAATGTAAACTGTTAAGTGTAATTAGTTTTGTCAAATCTGTTTGTTTTTTTACTAAATCAATTCTGTAAATCCAAACCATAAAACTGGCCATGTCGTAGGCAAGAATTAATATAATATCAGAGTGAAGAGGTTTAAATATTAATTGAAAATCAAGGATTTTTTTTACGAGCTTAAAACCACTCTATATTATATCTCTGCTTTTTAGGGTTTGGAATATAAATATATTTAAGTAAAGAAATATTGTAGTTATGTGCTGTTTTTAAGAATATCTATCTATAGCCAAATATACCTGGAATATCATAACAGATTGCGGTGCATTTATTTCTATTCATTAGGATGTCTGCAAAGGGAGAATCTCGCATACATACTGTCAGGGTTTGAGTCTCCGTTAAATATACGGTTGGATTTATTTATATCTGTAACTTAAGAACCACTTAACCAATTGCGGTGTGGTTTTACTTTTGTACTGAACCAATATCTAGGCAGGTTTTAGCATTATTTATGTTTAGTTAGGTGTTTCGGTGTAAGTCCCAGTGAAAAGGCCAGCCGATTGCTTGTAACTGTTGTGGACGGAGAGATAGAGGTTCTAATCTCACTCGGGTGAACTGGGATAGTTTTCCTAAATGGTTTTCCACTCTCCCTCCACGCAAATGCGGGTTCACTACCTCTAACTTCAACCTTTCCAATTACTACACCTTGAGTAGCTGGGGTGGTTTACCAGTACACTATTCCTATTGGCTTAAAACTAGCCCTCTCACTCTCTGATTGGCTGTTAGTTCCCCCTCCCCTCCTGCTCCTCCCCTTCCTCAAGATACCCACCCATCCCCCTGAACCCCTTTCCAGACATGTTGGTTCTTGTTCCAAACATGTATTTTATTTATAGTTGCTCATTGGCTATTTATGTATGGTCATTGCTTTTTATTTGTACTCATTGGCTATTAATTCATTGGTTTTTATATCTGGGTAGGATTGAGTTGGGGCATTGGAGTTTTTTATTTATTTATATAATATAACGAATAAAGGATTCAACGTCGAGTCTATGCTGTTCAAAAGTAACTATTAGATAAAAATAGAAATCAAATTGAAAGATATGAATAAGATAGAAATTAGGTTATTGATATAAATTATATTGACAATATTAATTAAGTGTACTTATCATAAAGAGTCAATGGACTGAGTGGCAAAGTTGTTGTTAAAACAAGAAACAAAAAATCAATTAGAATCATTAATTGTGAATGAAATATAAATTATGTATTGAGAAAAAGTTTTTAATTAGGTTAAAAAGTAATAATTGAACTTTTACAAACAGATTAAAAATGTGAGTCAAAAAGCACATATATGACAAAACAATAAAACATATTAAAATACATGTATTATAGACATGAATTAAAATAAAATAAGGTGTATAATGTTGATGACAAGATAAAATTATGATTAGAAAAGAATTAATAGAGTTCAATTGAGAATTGATGCCTATGCTTTGCTTAAAAGTTTATTAAGTTGGCTTATTCTAAAATTTCAGGAATTTATGTAGTTACAATTTAACAAACCATACATATATTAAGACAAGTGTTGATGAACATGGGATATTATAGATGAAACTTATAATATAGTGTAATAAGATAAAGGTCAAATGACAAAATGTAATTTTATAAATACAAAAAAGGTTAAATATAAGTTGAGATCTATCCTTATCTGAAAGTTTTGAATGCCCTTGTTCCTTGTAAATCAGGAGTGAATTAATCACATGTCCGACATGTCCGACAAGGAACAAGGGCATTCAAAACTTTCAAATAAGGATAGATCTCAAATTATATTTAACCTTTTTTGTATTTATAAAATTTCATTTTTTCATTTGACCTTTATCTTATTACACTATATTATAAGTTTCATCTATAATATCCCATGTTCATCAACAATTGTCTTAATATATTTATGGTTTGTTATATTGTAACTACATAAATTCCTGAAATTTTAGAATAAGCCAACTTAATAAACTTTTAAGCAAAGCATAGGCATCAATTCTAAATTGAACTCTATTAATTCTTTTCTAATCATAATTTTATCTTGTCATCAATATTATACACCTTAGTTTATTTTAACTCATGTCTATAATACATGTATTTTAATAAGTTTTATTGTTTTGTTATATATGTGCTTTTTGACTCACATTTTTAATGTGTTTGTAAAAATTCAATTATTACTTTTTAACCTAATTACAAACTTTTTCTCAATACATAATCTATATTTCATCCACAATTAATGATTCTAATTGATTTTTTGTTTCTTGTTTTAACAACAACTTTGCCACTCAGTCCATTGACTCTTTATGATAAGTACACTTAATTGATATTGTCAATATAATTTATATCAATAAACTAATTTCTATCTTATTCATATCCTTCAATTTGATTTATATTTTATCTAATAGGATATATATTGTTCCTTACTACAACTAATTATGTATTTTATGAATGTTCAAAAGTAAGCCGACATGATCCTCTGCGCTGACACCATGGATCTGCAGACAATTGAACAAATTAGTAATTGGTACTTCAAGCCAGCTTAATGCGTCACGATTTCTTGCTGGAGCACCAATATGTACGGTAATTTCTCTACGAGTATAAAAGAAATGCCTCAATTGTTTTATTCTCTCCTCGACGATTCGAAGAGGGATAGCATTCGACAAGGCTCCACCAACCTGGTTTACCGGTTCACTAAATCCCTATTGGGACGTGGAAGATAGTCCCGCTGTCACCGCCACCTAAGGTTGCGGGAGGACCGCGGACCCTATCTGCCTCACCATAGCTTGGTCTCAAACAATGCCTCCGAGCCAGGGAGACGGTTCTCCTTCGGTGGGGTGAAGGGGGCTCACTACTGCTGGCAGCGGGGCACTTTCTCCCGGGGGGTGGAGCAGGCATTTTCAGCATCCAATTGAACTATAACACACAAGCACGTGTCAAATTATCTTCAAAGTAAACACTGTAAATATAATTGTTCCAATCATATTTTCTTCAAACATACGGTTTTTTAATAATACCACTATATATATATATATATAACTTTTGGTATTAATTTTTCCTAAACATAATTGCTTCATCTACAAAATACAATCCAGGGCTGTTAATTTATTACTATGAAAGGTTCAACAAAAATTTAAACCATACAGGGAATCGAGCCGAAAACCCTTCTCAAAGTGTTTATAATAAAATACACTTCAACCCTAGAACAGCTACAAATACAGTCCAGGGAAGTTAATTTATCACTATGAAGGGTTAAACCTACATTTTCATCCATGCCGAAAATCAGAGTCGGGACCCATCACAAAGTGTGTGTAATAAATAAACTTTAACACTATGACAACTACAAAATACAGTCCAGGGAAAATAATTTATGATTATGAAGGGTTAAATCTTAATTTTAATCCATGCAGGGATTCGAATCAGGACCCTTGGTGCGTCAAACAAACAAACAAATTATCAGGCGCAAATATATAGGGTTTTATCTCTCTCAATTTAATGATCGACTAAATCAACAATATAATTTCTTCTGTTAATTATTATGCCTGTATATATTTGAATGCCTGTAAGAAATATCTGTAAGCTTAAAACACATTGAAACACATTAGATCCCCCTTTAAAACCTTATACTTGGTCGAAACTGGCTTTCAACGCCATCTGTTGGCCCGATAAGAGAACACAACCACACACTAGTCATTCAAGAAATCAAGCTTTTAATAAGGTGTTGTGGCGGAAAACATGTCTTTACACAAATTGCTAAAAATAGATAGCGATGTTAAAAAGTGGTCAGAATTACGTTTACTATTGGTGGAAATTAATTTTAAAAAATTAATTTATATCTGTTATTATTTTCCAGTCTAAAGTCCAAATTGTTTTTATTCATAAAATGCTAATACTAGAACCTCCACAAACCCGGTCCGCTGTCTGATAATTTATCAAGCTATCATATTTAGCCGCGTCGGGAAATGAATTCGAGACCAATAGTTTAGTATACAGATACTGTTTTCCAATCTAAAGCTTGGGTAACTTTTTTATTCATAAAATGTCAAGACTAGAACATCCACAAACCCTGACTGCTGACGGATAATTTGCCAAAGCCACATTTTTAACTGTGTCGGGTATCGAACCTGGTTCAAATAGTTAAGTATGCAGACATGTTATCGAACGTGTTAAGGTTAGGCTCCACAACCACACTAATCATTCAATAAATCTAGCTTTAAATAAGGTATTTAAATGGTCCAAATAAAGTTTATTTCTCGTAGAAATAAAATAAAACCATTTAATTTATATCCATTACTATTTTCCAGTCTAAAGATATGGTCACTTTTTTATTCATAAAATGTCAAAACTAGAACATCCACTAACCCTGTCCGCTGACTGATAATTTACCAAAGCAACGTTTTTAACCGTGTAGGGAATCGAACCAAGTACCAATATTTTGGTATACAGGCGTGTTATCGAACGAGGACCGAGTTAAGGTTACGGCCGAATATTGATCCAGCACAATGCAAACGTGACTCAAACGCCAATTATAATTTTCTCTCTTTTGGTTAAACTTGGGAACGGGCTGTTGACAAAGGTGTAATATATAAGTGGCCAAACAAGGGTAGCTTAGGGTAAGAAAGCGCGAAAATAACTCTTGCGTGATAAATTGTTTATTTCCAAACTAGTGGCTATATTATAATTACTTGTAGATGGTACTAAAATAAAGAATGGCAAACTTACATATCAGCTGGTCTATAAAGTCCAATTCACCCCAAACATCAGATATATCATTTCCAGTGGCGTCGGTATGGCCCTGAGGAGATGGGGCAAAGGCGTTTGCGCTGGATTGAGCATCAACCACATCTAGGAGTTCAATGCCCACCGCCACATCACCTTTCTTCAGGGCCGGCGCCCATACACACGCTGTTAAGCCCTCTGCCTGCGCTACGTGCTCCTTCAGGCCTGTATCATGCTCGTACGGATCCCAGTATTCTGAAATTAAATAAATACATAATAATTACGATAGTGGTAGAAAAACACTGACATTTCATTAAAATCTAAAGCCGGATTCTAATTACCCATGGACCAGTCGCCATCCACCAAGCAAATTCCATCCTCGGTAGAAAAAAAATCAAACAGGTTCTGGCTCTATCTGCTTCCACCGGTTAAATTACCTAAGCCACGGGTTCGTCTTCTTCTTGAAAGTCTGTCAAAGAAACAAATACCGATGTACACTAAAGCGTAATAAGTAAAATAGTAATAATTAAAATATAAAAAAAGTTTTAAACATACCTGAATTTAGCCAATTTTCCAGTGCGTCGAAACTCTTTATGATGTTTATTGTTCGCAATTATTAATTACAATGGCCGAATGTAATGATTTTAAGGTCTATTTATAGTCGCTTCAAAGAGATGTGCAGCATGTAAAGTTGGCGGCTTCTTATTTTTCGATAATATTGTTTACGTATCGGTGCTTGCCCGATCCGCATAAATAGTCATCTATTTACAGTTATCTTTCATTCGCGAAAGCTCTGTCGCTGAGGATTGACGTTTTTCTACGGTGTGCCGGCTAGAGGGATCCAACAGTAAAAATTCGGGTATATATCTTGGCCTGTGATGGGAGGGAGTAGGGGGGTTCGAGTCCCTGCAAGTTCGACAGATGTTAATTACTTTCATAAATACAAACCCTATATTGTTGCACCAAAAGTCCCGGGTTTTAATCCCGTATCCAGGTGTCAATGATGGATTAAGCATAAATAATAGTTTTGGCCGTTTTAACATTTCAACCCAGCACAAATGATGCTACATCATTAATTTTATTATTCTGTCTCTTTCTCATTCGGGCATAGATATCCATATGGTGTTGGAGGGCTCAGTTGTCAATGACGGACAAATGTGGATACACATCTCACCCTGTAACGCAAGGGTTCAAGTACCTTAGTGGGTAACAAACGCTAATTATTTCACATTTCAAACCTCAGCAAATGCTGTTACACATTTCGCCAGGTCAAAATCAGCTCTTATCTCATACTTACTCGAAGAGATTAGTTTTAATCCCTGTCGCGCGTGTGTACCAAGGACGGTTTCATCCCTCATCATCCATGTCTTGTGCCCCTGACGGGTAGTAATACGCAGTTCTAAATACCGATAAGCTTGACTTCTTGTCTATTAGCGGGGGAGGTAGGGGTATTGAATCCAGGTGGGCCGTGTCACTCTGCCTTCACACAAATGCAGGTACATTTTATATCTTCCTCAGCCCATATATTACTCAAGAAATTATCCAGTTATATAGTATTTCGTCAAAATATAGTTGCGAACATTAAATTCAAATTACTCAATTCAATACTACCTATGAATTAATGAAAGAGTTATAAATTATTCCGACAAATTATAGTTGCGAACATTAAATTAATTTTTCTTTTGTTATGAGTGGCTTGGGGAATAAAACTGTTGTTTTCACTTTATACTTGGGTAGCAATCTACCATCACAATACATTGTATACTTTCATTGATGGTCGCATGATTTAGGATGTCAGTAGACGGCTGGAGATCAAGGTTTAAGCAAATGTGTGAACACATTCTATCTGGTCGACCGGCAAAATGGCGAGGGTGCAGGAAGTACGGCTTTTCTAAAGAAATTAGCTGGGCTAAAGATAAAGAGGTTCGAATACTGGTGTGCACGCTGTCTAAATGAAAGGCTCATATAATTCTGATAGGTGGGAAATTGAATCCTTGGTCCCAGAGCTGTCATTAGAAAGCACATCAGAACCTGCGGCCTTCAGATGGCCTCGACCGAAGCGGCAAGAAGACTTGGGGTGGTGGGGGAAAGCACAGCTAACCAGCGACCTTCAGAAGGCCGTGATTGATGTGCTAAGCAGCCTTGAGGGTTTCTAGCAAGGGTCTTTGGCACTCTCTTTCAACATTTAAAACAAGCTAAGTTTGTTGTGACATCAAATTTCGGGTATGACCCCCCCCCCCTGACCTCATGAAAAGTGGGGTATGACAAAGTGGGGGTAGGGGTGAAGTGAAGCGCATTTCAACAGAGCGAGGGAGCAGTCAGTTTAACTTAGTTCGTTCTGTGCCGTGGCGATGTAACGAGGGTGGGGAATGAAGGAAAAGGGAAAGAGGCCCCACGGCCATGATATAACTGTCAGCTGCTCGGTATTTACACTCCTAGCTAAGTGGCTTGCCAGAGAAGATGCTCACTAGCGATGGCGAAGGAGGAGTACCCGGCGCCTTGGACTCCACACCAATAAATAATTTAAAAAAACTCAACACCCCGTCCCAATCCTACCCAGCCATAAAAAACAAATGAGCACTGATAACAATATAATGAGCACAAATAAAAAACAAATAAAACATTAAAATACAATCACCAACATGTTTGAAACAAGAACCAACATGTCTGGAACACTGGAAGGGTGTCAGGGGGAGGGAAGGAGAAAAACAACAGCCAAGCAGAGAGCTAGGGGTCGTGGTCACGTGACCAGTTCTAAGCCAATAGGAAAAGTGTACTGGTAAACTACCC
>JBCFYV010009073.1:0-23489 GCA_039000515.1 Timema cristinae | reverse complement strand
GTAAGACGCGGTGCTATAATAATAATAATAATATTATATTAATAATAATAATAATAATAATTAATTATTATTATTATTATTATTTAAATTTAAAAATGACCTGTACACTTGAATCGAACCAGGGACATTTAAAATTTTACACCAATTCTCTTTCCACCGAGCTATCCAGCCATAATCCCGCTCCCAGGGTCAATCTTCTTTCATCTTTCAAGGCAACTATAATGACTTGGTTGTTTAATCCATCTTATGTAATTGTTGAAAAGTTCTGAGTACTGAATAGAAACAAGAGAGCTTAGTTGCTTAAACATTCTTGAAAATATTACAAAGACTCACTTTATTTGAGACCCAAATTAAAACTTAATTCATACAAATTTCCCCTCATTTGCAACAGCGTCTTGTCTGAAGTTCCAGATAACGTAAAGACACGCTCAATTTCCTCCACGGTGGCAGTTAACTTTCAAGGATAACTTTCCGGAACAACAGTATGTCATTCCACATTTACAACAGCGTTGAACCCTGACCACCCACACGATAAGTTTCAAGACATAGCCACCCTGAGATCAAATCTTTGAGTGAGGCTCGGAGAAATAGCCTCTCACCCCCTACCCTTAAACTTCCGTTTCATAGCAAAGTTTGTCTACTTGACGATTTATTAACTTGAGGGCGCATATGGTGTTAAAATCTTTCTCAAGGAAAACATTAGGACTTCGGTGACTGAAAGGGGAAATATTGTGGATAAACGCCAAGTTAGACAGAACAATAGTCATTTCAAATAGATAGATTGCCGACAAAGTAAAACCATGTGACAAAACAATTTAACATTAGAAACTTGGTTCTTGAAATAACAAGATACGAAAATGACTTAATCTTTGCGTGATTCCTTGTCTTAAACAATACATCTCATTTACTAGAGTAGTTTACGCATTGCATATGCTACTGGTTAATAGCCAAGAGAAATCACTTGAAATTGAATGGGGTATAAAAAATACCACACCCCATGAACTACTGTAAATTTAAAACCATTATAGTTTACTGTGAAATATATATTTTTTTAAATTCGCCCATGTGAACATGGAGCCAAATTATCTTAAGATGCACAGGGAATCTCAAAATTGTGTCTTATCTTAAAAAAAGACTTAAACAAATATATATATAAATAATCGAATTAATATTGATTTAAGTAGCTAACGTGCATTTTCTGTACTGATTAATTATGTCAGTAGATGATTTATTAACTAACTTAAATTTAGAACAGATACAAGTAACATATCCCAAGTATTAATTTAACAATTTGTACCTCTCTCAATCACATTTCACCAAAAATAAATACTAGAAATAAACCACACATTTCCCTCTGCCTCACCTAACGCTTACCTACCCTATTCAAACTACTTAGCATAGCTAAGTGATAGGTAAGGCAAGAGGATAGTTATGGTTTATTTTTACTGCTGTGAGTCATTCCGGGAATTGAACTCAGGACCTTCAACCTAGTAGGCAGAAACGCTACCATTCAAGCTAAGATTTTGGACACAAATTGTCTTAAAATCCATCTTATTAGTAGGATTTTTGATTAAAACTGACGAAACATTTTACTATTCATATCTTAAGTTCAATAAAGGCCTCGTTTAATTGTTGGGGTTTTTTTAACGCCGCATCTTAACACTCTCATTCGGGTTTTACGTATTTATTTTAATTACCTTTATATGTTAAGGATAAAGAAGGCTGATATTAGAAAAAATTTACCTGCATTTGTGTGGAAAGAGAATGGAAAACTATTTGGGGTAAACCAGCCCCAGTACACCTGAAACTAGGTTTTGAACTCTGACACCACCATCATCGGCAGACAAGTCTTATGGGGGGGGGGGGGAGTAGCACCTTATACAATACAACCACCGAAACGGGTATCACTTAGTTGAACAAACGCAAGAATATCAATATATAGTGATAATTATTGTTACCAGGAATATAATATAAACATACATACCAACACTACTGGACACGTGGGCTAAAGAGACAGACTCGTCTGGTCTAGTTGTATGATGAGGAGTAGGCTGATATTTAAATACTGGACGGGTGTGACGATAGTTTATTTTCCTTGATGATTTATCACTTTCTTATCACGCAAATACTGGTCTATTTCTTCTAAATTTTAACATCCTCATTCTTCTGTTTTTATTTTATAAATATACATCCTATCTGCGATAGAAGATGGAATAAGTGGTCTTGGGGCTAAGTGCCCACCTCGGGAAAAAATTAAAACCTAAAATATTGATAAAATCTTCAATTTTATATTAAAGGTATAAAAGGTTGAACATTCTATACTTCCAATAAAAAGTTTTTTCATAAACTCAACAAACAAACTGCACATATAGTATTTTTTTTAACCAAAAGTAATATAAAATCCATATAAACTTACATCTGGAAAACTATACTAATACAATTAAATTGCGATCAGAGTTTCGGTGTACAGTGCAGCTCCGGGAGATAAGAGCTGTACAAGCATGCGTGTACAGCAAGTTGCATAGGAGTTAGGCGCGCGGCACTGCATATGTGATAATGGCAATCACTTTCTGTGATGTATGACCGTTAATGATTAACCTCAGAACGTATTAGTATTTCTAAATGAACTGGGGTGTTGTTTACTATTAATTGTGGTATGTTCTGCTGCCGTACTCCAAAATGTCGAGATGTCCAGTGCCACGTAGCTAACTCTTTTTATATATGCCGTTTGGGCGTTGAATTTACAAAAAAATATTTTTATTGGAAGCATAAAACGGTCTACAATTTATACCTTTAAAATAAAATTGATGTTTTTTTTTTGTTGTTTTTTGTTTTGCATTGAGTAAGATTTTCATAACATTTAAAAACACACATTTTTATTTCTAGAGTTCTTACAGGTATAGAAATTATTGTGATCGTCAAAAAAAAAGACGAAAAAGTTGTTTTTGAATTTCCGTCTGTCTGTCTGTCTGTTTGTACCTCCAACTAGAGCATAAACTATTTTACCGATTGGGCTAAAACGTGGTATCTAGGGTTTTCATAGGGTTGCCCCGAAGGTTTTTGGAATTGGATATCTAACCCTAACTTAAGGGTAGTTGACTGCAGGGCAAAAACAGAAATGTTGATATTCTCAAAATCGGTTCTAATGATTTTGTTTAAATTTCATTTCTAAACATTTATAAATATTCTAAACAAAATGGATACTCTCAATATTTCAGCAGAATTACTTTAAGGGTTCTGGTATAGTGCGTAAATTCTTTTTTTTAATAATAATATTAAACTATTTGAGATGAGAAATTAATTATCATAACAAATATGTAGGTCTATTTATAATACAAATATTATATTTGAAGCATATTTTTATAAAACCAATAACTTTCAAACTATACGCAAATATATATATATATATATATATATATATATATATATATATATATATGTTAACTTAACGAAAACAAAAGGTAAAGTATTGCGACCGTAAAAAAATCTAACTTTATGTTGATGGATGTCGACGTCTCATGACCCCCGAACTCTTAAAAGTGGTCTTTGCAATGACGTCTGTCTGTGTGTCTGTTTAAACTTAAAATTAAGAGTAGTTTAATAAAGAGTGAAAAGAAAAAAAATCTTTTTTCCCAAAATTGGCTCCAACAATTTGATTAAAATTCGTAACTAGGCATTGATTAAGATTATAAATAACCTGACTATTTTCATTTCCCTATAAAAATTACTTTTAGAACTTCCGTATTTGAGATACTATATAACTTTTCATTGCAAAATTGTAGTATTATTAAAAATAAAAAAACTTGTATTTTAAATATATTTTTATAAAACCAACAGTTTCTGAGATAATGGCAAATATATTATTAATACAATTTTGTGAGCTTTAGTTATAAAGAAATACTACTTAAGTTTTAACGCAATAATTCTCCAATACCATAGAGTAATTAAATATAAGTCTCTCAAAAAGTTTATATTGTTGTTTTTTTAACCTCTTAGGAGAAATGTTTGTACAACAATGATCTATATCCATTTTAGACTCAACAGTCAATATTTACATTTTTTATTGGTCTAAATTTATACATGAGGAATTTAACAGCAATGTGATGGCATGAAGATTTTCAACACCGGTTAAAATGTCGAAAATTTTAACCGGAAGTTGAAATTTTAATATGAAGTGTTGACCCTTGTGGACCCAATATTGAGCTTTTTTTTATCGATCTAGACATACAAATGAAGACATTAATTCTTTAAAAATGAAGTTATAAAATTTAAAACTGGGACTTAAAAAAAGGGCTGTACATAAGTATAGTGCAATTGATGCTTGGGTTTACTGATGTAAATTATTTCGTTTCACATATATTACGAGTTTTGGGTGAATATCTCTAATTTTAGACACTAAGGCTAGAAAGTCAATGCGGAGTTCCGTACCATTTATTCCAATCTATTATTGTCAGCACAGACAATATGTTACATCACATTCCAACGATAAAAAAATTACCAGTAAAATTTTGGTAACATAAATTGTAAATGAAAAAATTTTTAATTTGGCTGTCAAAGCTATGTGATTTTGCTTATCAGTGTACCGACTGTAGAGAAATTTTGAATTGCATTGTTTAACATGATTATTTGTGAAAACTTTTAAGTTTGTAGTGCTTTAAATAAGATGAATCTAGCCGGCTTAGGCCTAAATCTAAACCATAGCATATGTGGGAAAATATAAATAGAAAATCATAGTAAGAAATTGTCTGAAAAAGTCATCTTGCACTTCTAATATAGGTTGAAGTTTTACATAATAACGCCGGTAGTAGGCAGCTGTTAGTACGTACGTGTATAGCATGTTGCATATTGCTAGGCTGGCAAGAATGTCCGGCCACGAGCAACATGTTCGAAGGGTGAGCCAATGTCAAATGCAACGGACGGATACTGTTGTGACCAAGTTGGGGGCTGGGGCGGGGGGGGGGGGGGGGTTTGAACATCTGCTGTGATGTGCCTGCTTAAAAATACGTAGCTTGTTGTACACGTACGTACTTATAACTGTGTCTACCTTCAACTTTCATTTAGTAATACAAGAAGCCTCCCGAACATTGTTTACACGGGTTTATCTTCTTTTCTGTCCACACATGCTGTGTTTTAAGTTTGTTCAGAGAGTTTATAATATATACTTAGCTATACTTAATACTTGAATATTTTGTAGAATATTTCCATATTAAGTAGGAAAAATAGGCCTACTGGTATATATTTGCCCTTTATATATATCCTTAGTGTAGTCAAATGCGGATACCTCATGGAAAGTAAGATGCAATGAGAAGTATAATATATATATTATACTTCTCATTGCATCTTACTTTCCATAATATATATATTATACTTCTCATTGCATCTTACTTTCCATGAGGTATCCGCATTTGACTACACTAAGGATTAGGAAGGAGATGATCCAATTTATAGGGACTAAATATGCATTCGCTTGGAAAGATAGGGGGAACTATGCAATTAAATCTATCCTTGGTCGACGGTAAGCCACTGGGATGATTATTATTTTGGGTTACAAAAGTAAGTTGTAATTAAGTTTAATCAATAGTGGGTTTTAGCTCTTGACCGTAAATATGTATATATCGCCATTTTGAATTAATTATTTATGCTTTTGGTTAAATGTGTATGTTAACTTATTGACATGATATTAATATTACATCTTGTTCTTCTTCACTTTGATAAGTGAGACGGATCCATTAATGCAATTACAAAATAAATATTTTATGTATTGAACTAATTAATTGTAACAGCAGTAACTATACCCTGGTTTCTTTATATGAGTGTACAATCCGTTCACCTTAAAAGGTAGCAATCTTCTCTTGACCAATTACACTGTGATCATATAGTATTAGCTGAACTATATTTTATTCCGTTAAGGTTATACAGCTACCCTTATAGTATTTATTTAGCACCGCGTCTTACTACCCATTCGGGTTATACGCTTAAGTACTAATTATACTAATGGATTAGGAATTGAGAAGGTTAAATTTAGAGGAAGTGAACCCATATTTGCGTGGAAAACCATTTATGAAAAACCACCCCCAGTTCACCCGACTGAGATTCGAACCTCGATCTCCCCGTCCTCGGTGGTCTATCTCAACACGACTGGCGCGTTAGCCAACTACGCCACTGAGGCGGGTCCTTTATAGTAAATAAAGTTTACATATCTGACAGCTACATAAAACTACTATATCAACTTTCACATATTCATACATCAAGTCACGTGATCTTCAGCGATAACTTCAGGTAGAGATTATCGTTACCCATAAAATAACACAAATAATATAGTATAGAGCTATTATTAGTGACCACAGAAAATGTGTTTGTATTTTCTAAAATGTTCTCAAAATGTCCATTAGTAATCAATATAACTAGTAAAGTAATATATATATATATATATATATATATATATTTAAGGTATTTAGCATGCACTTTCTGAATCGACTTCCCCTGCGAAGGATGTTGTGTTCTGGATTTTTATCGCTCGAGAAAGATATATAGGCCCTGGCTGGGTTGGAACTCATAGACATCGGAGTCCTGAGACAAGCACTTTACTCTGAAACCACTAAGGTCAACAGTAATGTGTATAAAATTACGCTCATCATCAAGCACAAATTTAGAAATTGTAAAAGGGGAGGGGGGGCGGCACATATGAAGAAATGGAGAAACATTTGCATGTGCTGGTAGGGATATATACCAAATGCCTTGCCCAGTGCCCAGTGCCCACCACCTTACTCTACCCTTACCCCAATTCCATTGGTCTAACAAAAATCATCATTCTAGAAGGTGGGATTTTTTTTTATTTAAAGGCTAGTTTTCTATTTTTGAAGTACTGGCTAGAGCCGGAATAATTTAAGGAATTGGTTTTGGCTTGTTTGGAACAAAAATGTTAGAATTATTTATAGTTCCAGTAGTAAATATTGTCTGGAGTATTAGCCATAGTATGATGCAGAAAGTACTTTTGTTGGAGGTTTAGTAATTGTCTACTTGACGATCTTAAATTGAGGTGCATGGTGATTTTCTTATAAAGCTGAAGTCGAAGACTACTTTTGTTCGAAAGCGTGCTTCATTAGGGCTCCCACTATTATCTAAATACAAAATTCATTGTGTTTTTCCGGATTTTCCATAAGGAATTCTAAATTTTACAGAATCTTTAGATAGTAGCATAAAGAAATAAATTGTTATTATTCATAAAACCGACTGGTGTGAAGACGTGATAATAAACATGTTCAAATCACTGTGTTTACTTCTTCAGATAACATTTCTTTCTACACAGATGACTACTACTCAAATATTGAGGTGTGGATGTATGAGACGCTAGAAAAGGTAATTTATTCTTGCAGTTTTTATAGAAAAACTTTTTTTATATTAAAATATCAATATTTATTCAGTATAATCATAGAGTTTAATTTTCTTCGCATGGTGATAACATTTTTTGATTATCTATTAAGGGTCTCCTGGAATTTAATGACAACTTTTCCAATTCATTTAAAAAGTATCTCATCTAATGCTGCTAAGCTCCTGATTAAGTATTCAACAACTGTTGATATCACCATGTGAAGAAAATTAAACTCTTAAGTTTTTACTTGAGAAATATTTCATTTGTTTTGGCAAAAAAAAAAATTCTATAAAAAACTGGAAAACACCGACATTTTTTTCGCGTTCCTCACATCCCCAACTTAAAAAAAACTCAATAATATTTATTAATTTACAATTTTTGGTGTAATTTTCTGTTTTGCCGTTTTTTATCAAACACTAAAAATGGTATTATTTGGTTGCTATTCCAGGGGAAATGTAGCCCTGTTCTAGTTTATGACTGACACTGCTTCTAGTTTATGGCTCGCTATATGTAAAGTACATGACGGCTAGAGATGAAATCTTTCCGGTAGATCTTTAAATTTTACCAAGTGGTGGCTTGCGATCTATTATGTAGGTGAAATTGGTGACCTGGTGGTCTAGGGGTAAGGTGTCAGACTTCTGTGCTGGCGGCCGGGGTTCAATCCTCGGTCCCGGCACAGATTTATCTGATTACCAAACTCTTCTTTCACCTCTGACAAAACATCTTGTGAATGTGGGGAATGCCAGGCCTCCACCGTGGTTCGGATTCCACGTTAAACTGTAGGTCCTCAATTTCATCTCACAATCACCCTACCATTACACATTAGCGTAAGTGCGTGTAACCCGAACGGGTAGTAAGACGCGGTGCTAATAATAATAAGTAGGTGAAGGGGCTGAGTTAGGGGAAGTGGCGTCTAGAGCCCACTACATATATTTATACATAAAGGGATCAATTAGTGGATCGGGGAAAGTTGCAAGTGGGTAGTGGAAGTGTGTGAGTTGAGAAGATTTTTTTTATAAATACTTGAGTCAGCCTTAAAATTATTTTATCTATCTTACTGATGATAAACTGAAAATAAAATCCAAATGGATGATAAACTTAAAATAAAATCCAAATAGATGATAAACTTAAAATAAAATCCAAACAGATGATGAACAGAAAATAAAATCCACCAAACAGATGATAGACTTAAAATAAAATTCAAATAATCGATAAACTTAAAATAAAAACCAAACAGACAATAACTGGAAATCAAATTCAAACAATTAATGTCAAATAAATAACATTTTAGGTTAAATAGATTGAATTCGTAAAGGCCTTGATCAGAATATTTAAGTATTAAAATAATTATCAGAATTTATTATTTTATTCATAGCTTCGTAAATATGTTTACAGGACATTAGTGAAACATTCAAACACTAAGCGCTGTAGCCTGTATTTAACTTTAGGGGAGAACTGTAATCATTTTTATTGATTTATTTGCACTCATTTATATGGTTGGAATCCCTCCAGTTTATTATTTAAAAGTTTTGTATTTAAATTAAATAATAAGTGCATAGGTGTATATTTATCTTGAAGCTTGGTTGTTCTATACCTATATTTTCACAGTTATACAAATCATGTGTTGATTTATTTATTTAAATATATAAGATAAATATTGAACATTTAGAAGATTGGCAATTGCTGCTCAAATAAATGTTACTTTTTTTCTACCACACATTTTACATTATCTGGAAAGAATTTGATTTTTTTGTTTCAATATTGTTACCATTTTAATATCTTGCAGTTTGTATATATTTATAGCTACTAGTACTAAGTTGATTAATGCAATTATCTCTTAGACGTGATTTTATTTTAATGAGCGACCTTTGTTCTTTTTCAGGTGATTAAATATTGAAATATGCATGTCTGTTTTATTCTGTCACTTAAATCTTTATTTTCTTATTCCTATTCTTCTTCTATCATCTCCTTCTAATATTAATTAATAAAATGAAGAGTTTGTTTGTCTGTTACGAGCGTTGCACCATATCTACCTCTCGCAGAGGGTTGAAATGTTTAAATTAGTGACCCCTGTACATGAACATGTGCACTTAGAGGCAGGAATTTTTAAAATTTGATTTGATTAGAATTTTAAATTAACTAAAAACTGGGTCGAAAAAAATTAAATGAAGAGATTCTTTCTCTTTCTATTTGAGGCCAAGAAAACCGTTGCCAGGGATAACCACGCAATACATTGAATGGTTACCCAGGGCAGCGCAAAGTACCTCTGCTATTTCTTAAATATATCGGTCATATTTGATAAAAGGGTGATTTATTATTTTCTTGGCATTTCCTATAAAGTAATACATTTTTATAATATTTTACATAGTTTGTCGTGACGTAAAATGTTTGACGTGCATATAATAGAGGCCTACTGCTTCTGCAAAACAAGAATTTCATGAAACTAGCCTAAATTTCCTATTACATTTTTTCTGCCGTATAAATAAATCGGTAATTTACTTGACAATTTCAATCATTTTCCGATTATATACCCTGTTGTCAAGTGATTAGAGTTCCTAACCACAGATACAGAGGTCCTGGGTTCGATCACTAATGCTTAGAAAAATATTTGTGAAGCAATGGGTCTGAAATGCTGTCAAACTCAGTCTCTTGAGAACAGATTAGGAGTGTCTTCCATAAAGAAGTATCAGCTTCGGTTTATAAAACTGAGATTAATAGCCGGATAGGTGACCTTGTGGTCTAGGGATAAGGATTCAGACTTCTATGCTGGGGGTCCGGGGTTCAATCCTCGGTCCCGGCACAGATTTATCTGATTACCAAACCCTTCCTTCACCTCTGACAAGACATCTTGTGAATGTGGGGAATGTCAGGCCTCCACCATGGTTCAGATTCCACGTTAAACTGTAGGTCCTCCATTTCATCTCATAATCACCCTACCATTACACATTAGCGTAAGTACGTATAACCCGAACGGGTAGTAAGACGCGGTGCTAATAATAAATAATAATAATAATAATAGCCAGATAATTGTTGTGCTGACCACGAGACACCCTCTATCTGCAAATGTTGGTACTGTCATCAATAATGGTGGCGTTCACTCTGTTGGTATAGCTCACTTGTGGGCTTACACAATGATTTTTTTTTCTTTTCCGATTTTATCCCATGAATTGGTACAAATGTCTCTGTTGTGATAATCCTCTCTATAATAATTATAGATTACAGGATGCTGCTGTGCAAAATAAATTATCATTTCACAGTTGACTTCTGTCTCTTTTGTCATAACTTTGTACATCACAAATATACACAAAGCACAGACACAAGTCTACAATGGACTGTATGACTCTTCGCGCACGTAGAGAACGTGGGTAGATCGCGCATGAGCAGATGTGTTTGTTCTTCGGACGTTTCCCTCGAACATTGTGCCATAATATGCTGCTGTTCAAAAAGCATAAACCTACTCTTAAAACAAATTTTTGGACTTTGTGGACGCTCTAATTTAAGAATAACGTAAATATCTTTGTCGAAAAGTTTTTGATAAAGGATTATCGAGAGAAAGAGACGGAGTGTGTATGCCCTTATATTCAAAATGAAACATACACCAAGTTGAGGTGCATTTATTTATATACAACTTTGCATCAATCATTTCTTGCAGCTATTTACTTATGTTTACATCTTAAAACAAGCCTACTTTACTTGCACCGAGGAGAAATATTCCGTAACAAATAATATGTCAAGTACAAAGTGTATATTAGAGTCTGGTTTGCCGATCATGGAGAGGTCAGGTTGTTATCTCTCTTACTGGTACTTCGGGGTAACTGGTTGTTTTGTCTAGTCGAAGTCCAGTCTCCGGGTGACATTGATTTCCATGCGTCGATCTCGCGGGTCCAGTGGATGGGGGTAGGGAAGGGAGATGGGGGAGAAAACATAGGTGGGTTCTGGGGTGGCCAGGGCGTGAAGCTGGTAACCCTCAGGGCTGAAAGGGGAAATCGGAGTAGGTGGGGGTCGGATGGTTGGTGATAGGGGAAGGCGAGGGGAGGAGTTGGCTAACTCGGGTGCAGGGACTCTTGAAGATGCTGGAGCGGAGTGTTGACGTTCGGGGGTCTGGTGGTTGCAGTCGGGATCGTAGAAGATGGATCCACGGGTGGAGTATTGTTTCGTTGTCGTCTTCTTTAGGGTCTTCTGTCGGTGGGCCTTGCAGGCGCGGCGGGTGTATCCCATCCCGTGAGTTGACTGTCGGAAGGGTCGATGAAGGTTGGAGGGTGATAGGGCAGAGTCCCGGCAACACGAAGTCACGGTGGGAGGTGAGGATCTGTCCCGGCAACACGGAGTCGCGGTGGGAGGTCGGGGATAGCTGTGGAAGGATAGGGAGTGATGAAATGTTCTTTCCAACAAATAAAGACGATTTAATATATAGCTCTTTCCTACGGTGGTTCGCCAGGGTTGGGTCACCACTAAAAAAATAGCTCCAGAGATCACCGTGTTATATATACTCCACTGCTGCCCGGCCTTGACCAATGAGGAAAACAGGGGCTTCCTATTGGCGCGAGAAACCGTTAGAGACAGTGTCCATCACGCGAGCCAATAGGAAGCGCTGGCGCTGTGAGCAGAAGTGGAGTCGTCACGGATGGCTCAGACAACATGGACTGTGGGCCGGACCGGCAGTAGAGAGGGAGAAACACATGGAAGCAACGGCTATCCAACTGGTGACCTCGACTGGCCCAGTGCGTCTAATTTGTATCTACTTCCCTCCCTACCACCGGTTCGACCAGGCTACGAGGGCTGACATGGAGGTGCTGCTTCGAGGTACTACGCCTGTTTTAATCGGTGGTGACTTCAACGCTAAGCACCCTTCATGGGGCTCTAGGATTATGTGCGCTCGCGGCGGATTGCTCCACGACTTCATAGATCTACACAGCCTGGTGGCTTCCGGGCCTCCGACCCCTACCCACTTCCCTTTCAATCTCGGCTATCTCCCGGACGTCCTAGACTTCGTTGTCTCCAGAGGGATCAGAAGGCGGTTGGTGCTGAAGTCTCTAGCTGAGCTAGACTCGGATCACAACCCCGTTCTCGTGAACCTGGGACGCGCGGTGTCCTTCATAGACCCCCCAGAAAAACCCGACCTAAAGCGCACTGACTGGGACAGGTTTACGAATGTGTTGAGAGAGAGGTTGGGACCCACCCCTACCTTTCGAACAGCAGCAGAAATCGATCGCGGTGCGTAGTTCATAACTTCCGCCATCAAGGGGTCGCTCGAAGCTTCGACGCCGAGGCACCGTCCTAAGAGGGTGCCACAGGCTTCTTTGCACGATTCTATCCTCAGGCACGTCCGGGAGAAAAATCGGCTAAGGAAGGCTTGGCAAATCTCGAGGGACCCGGTAGACAAGGCCAACTGGAGCCGCAAAGTCCATGCGGTTCGGGAGATGGTCCGAGAATACCGGAACAGTGTCTGGGAGGACAAGATTGAGAGCCTGTGCGTGCAGGACAGGTCCTTGTGGCAGATGACGAGGAACTTGATGCGGGTCCCCGCACCAAGGCCGCCTATTGTGAGTCGCAACGGGGTGGCCAACTTCGACCAGGAGAAGGCCGATGCTCTCGCTGAGCACTTAGAGGCGCAATTTGTACCGACTGACAACCCGTCAGACCCGGTGCACGTTGCGCACGTGGCGCAGGTAATCAGTGCGGTCTCGTACAGACCCTTGGATGAACCTGAACCCACGGAGGTGACAGAAATGTCACGGGCGATAGCCGCTCTGAGACAAAACAAGGCCCCCGGATCCGACGGTATCAGTAACGCGGTCCTCAGAAACCTGCCCTTGGAGGCGATTAACTTCCTTGTGGAGTTATTCAACGCCATCCTGTTCCTGAGTCACTTCTCCGATCTCTGGAAGCATGCCAACGTCCTCTGCTTTCATAAACCGGGTAAGGACCCGACCCTAGATTCGTCCTACCGACCGATCAGCTTGCTCGACTGTCTGGGAAAGTTGTTCGAGAGACTAATACTGACGAGACTGACCCGACATGTTCGCGAGGGGGGCATCTTGGTGGACGAGCAGTTCGGCTTTCGGGCGGGACACGCTACGTCTCATCAACTTGTCCGGCTAGTGGAGCAGGTTACGAGGAACTTCAACGTCAACAGGCTGACTGGTGCTGTCTTTCTTGACGTGGCAAAGGCCTTCGACCGTGTTTGGCACGAGGGCCTCCTTTTCAAACTCCTCTCCCTGAACCTGCCCTTCTATCTAGTTAAGGTTGTTCAATCTTATCTTTCCCATCGCACCTTTTCCACTACCTTTGGGAACGCCACCTCCCAAGTCAGAAGCATCCGGGCTGGAGTGCCGCAGGGTTCCATGGTGGGCCCGCTGCTCTTCAGTCTCTATGTGAATGACATTCCAAAATCCCCAGGCACCGAGTTGGCTCTGTATGCGGACGACACGGCTCTAGTAGCGGAGTCGTGGCGAGGGCAGCTGGTAGATAGGTGACTCCAGACGCACCTGACGCAGTTGGAGGGTTGGCTGACTACCTGGAGAACAAGTATTAACGTGGAGAAGAGCACTGCAATGCTCTTCACATGGAAAAGAAAGTACTACAGGCCGGCCCCACTCCAGCTGTTCGGAGAACAGATCAGATGGGCGGACAGTATTAAGTACCTGGGACTTACGCTGGACACAAAACTGACCTGGAGACGACACTGTAACGAAAGACTGAACAAGGCGAGGCAAAGGCTGGGAGTCCTAGGCCCACTGCTTAACAGGCGTAGCGCCCTGTCTACAAGGAACGGTCTGACGCTGTACAAGCAGCTGCTCAGGCCGATCCTCGACTATGCGTGTCCCGCTTGGGGTCACCTGGCGGACACGTATATGAGGAGGATGCAGGCGTTCCAGAGCGTATGTCTGAGGATAATTGTGGGCGCAGCTTGGTATGTCCGGAATGAGACTCTTCATCGTAGCCTGGATATGCCTACCATCAAGGACCCCTTCCGGAAACTGGCGCAGTCCTTCTACGCCAGACTTCCCGGTGCCACCAATCCTCTTATCCAGGGGCTTGGGAACTACGTCATCGACCCTGGTGGGTGCCATCGACGTCCCAAAGCCCTGCTCGGATAAACGAGATGTGTCAACAGTGGTTTGGGAGGCTCTCACCCAGCCCCCCATAGAGTAGTGTCTCCGCACGTTACTCTAAAAAAAACCTTGGTCGGTTTCTCAAATTCTTACCCCCCCTTTTTACCCCAATATTACTAATATTATGTAATTTCTGTTTCTTTGTTCCAGAACTTCGCGAAACGCGACAACCCGTTTTTAAATTTTTGCGAACCACACGGTGTGACCAATTGGTCGGTACGTGTTGGAACTTGCTCTCGTGTTCCCCTTCTGGAAGCATTGGAGCATTCCTTTTGTCTGTGTCTGTGAGGGAGGATGAAGCGGCCGGTGCAAGTGCGAAGGAAAGATACAAGGCTGACTGAACAGTGAGGCACATCAAGGCGTTCAAATTTCAGATGAGTGTATTGAGATAATTTTCCCATCTCTCTTCAAACAAATGCTTTCACACCTACAAAAAAAATATCTACCTTACTCATCCACATCCAATTTCAGAACGCTTTCACTGGGGTTGAAGGAAATCTGGTTCGTCCCTCTTTCTCCGAGCGATTGATGGTAAATATTCTCACAGCTAAATCTTCGTCCTTATCATCTAAGGTTAAAACATTCATAATATTTTCAATCTAGCGAAGCGATGTTTTTTTTTCAACTTGAGCATTTGTAATTTCGTTTGTCTGTTTTTCCGGATCTTTGTTACCTGACAACTGTCAAATATGCGTGCCAACTTAAACGAAATTTTTCAATGACAATCTTTGAACCTATATCGGACAACGTGTATACAAAGATTTCGATCTGGTTATCAGTTTCCAAATGCCGGTCCCTCAAAAATATACCTCTTTGTTTGTTCCGTGATAGTAGCTAAAATGAGTGGATCAATCGTAACGAATTTTATCCGAGATATTTGAGCCTCGGCTAAGCACTGTAAGTTCGGTACATAGTTTGTAATATGGTTATTCGTTTCAATATTATGGTTGCTCAAAGTTTTATCATTTTCTCTTCTCAATTGATTGGAATTTATAATTTTAAGTAATCGATTAAGAACCTAGGACATTTGTTTTAAAATTTTGACATATATTGTGAAAGTGACGTCATATGCCACGTGAACGGAAATTATTATCTATGAATTTAATGTACTACTTAATATTACATTATTTACTTACGTTATGGCATTAGGAACTAGAAAGATGATTGCCATACTTACAAAAGTGCTCCATCTATCCCTATCTTTAGCTAGCTATATCCAGTCCACCTCATCACACCCTATATATAGGCATATATATATATATATATATATATATATATATATATAAATCTTGAGCTAGTGCTATGCAGTCCACCTCATCACACCTTATCCCTATCTTGAGTTAGTTTTATATCCAGTACACCTCACTACACCTTATCCCTATCTTGAGCTAGTTCTACCCAGTCCATCTCATTACACCCTAGCCCTATCTAGAGCTGGTTCCATCCAGTCCACCTCATTACACCCTATCCCCATCTTGAGCTGGTACCATCCAGTCTACCTCATTACTTCCTATCCCACTATCTCTTTCAGGTTAATTCTAATGCTATCCTTCCATCTGCGTCTAGATCTTCCCAATGATCTTTTTCCCATTGTGTCGGTCTGAACAAGGTTCTAAATTCTCCAAATCACCCCAATTTTGTAATCTAGTTAGTAATAATTGGTCTTATGTATAACTATATCACCAAGGGGAAAATAACTATCAACTTTAATTCCAAGGAGAAGTTACAGGAGAAATTTTTAATTTAAACATAAAAATAAATGTTAAAACTGTAGTAACGATAAAAAAAAAACATGGAGAGAGCGAGGTCTATTGTTCATATTATTACTTATTATTAGAAATATTAGTCATTATTAGTTAAATCCAGAGAACTAATGTAGAATATATTTGTGTTCCATGAAAAACATTCTTCTCCCTCCAACTCATAATCTTTGAACGATTCATAAAATTGTGGAGATTAGATTTCACCAAGCTAATTGTCCTTATGTTTGTGAGATCTAGAAGCGATTGTTCTGGGTTTGGCCAGATTCCAAGCCCTTGTTTTCAAGATACAGAGAGAGCAATTTGGTCTAAAGTAAACAGGAAGGTTTTAAACAGCTGTTCTGCTCCCAAACTGGTCTATAACAGAAGCTGGAGGAGATACAGCGGTTTGGAAAGATGCCCACAATAAAGATTGTTTTTATTTATTCATGTGACCCAGCGAGGGAACAGAATAATTGAGCTTTTTCATGTAAGAGAACAAAAAACTTATGCTTAAGAAGATTTCTAGTAAACTTTGTTAGGCTCACAGTACAATTTGCATCGAAAGAAAACTATATGGCATCTATAAAACTACTAAATCCACTTTGACATACCCATACGTTTATTCATAATATCTGATAATTTATAGATAATATGTATCAAAAGTAATGTCAACACTAAAAATGTAGTATGATTTTTATCAATATTTTTGACGGAAAAGATGTGTTTGTGTTTTTTTAAGGACTTTCTTTAGATAATAATTATACTGTGCCATGGATTTGGCTATTCGTGACCTAAACGATACAATATAGAGGTAATTTTCATACTGGCACACAAGTGGCAAACACTTTGTGTAGTTGTGCCGACAACCAGCAAGAAGTCAGGTGTTGATTTAAAAGTCTAGCTCACAGCTGTTGCTATATAACATACAACCATAAATTTAGATTTAATTGACACAAAAGAGTACTATAAGTGAAGTAATAATATTGCGCGTCTAGGCTACACCATTCGTATCCCAGTTTGGTGAAAGATAAGCCCGTACCAACGTACAGTTACCCAGGAGATACCGAACGTACTATTCGTACATATTTTCCATGGAAAATGTGCTTTCTTTTAAACGCTGATTATCTGCCCAAGGAGTAATGGGACTGAACAAGATTAAGACTTCGATTCTTTACTTAAGCACAGATTATTTATCATAGCTTATTACGTTCCAACCTTATTTCACATTATTTCCCATTATTTTTACAACTTGAAAGACACTACTTTCACGTGTTTGATTACATTTAACTAGTCATCTTCAATGTTTAAATTTTAACTGTGTATTATCTTCAATTTTTGTTCTGATATTAATTATTTTAATATGTTTTATATGTATTTTTTGACTGATGGTCACCATTTGACTTGGTAATTATTGTTATATGCCGTTAATATATTTTTAATTTTTTCAATTTTATCTCACATATTTTATGCTTGTTGAAAGCACAGCTTAACGTGTTTTTTCAATATTAAAGTATATTTAATTTCAACTTGTTAATAATTTTGAACTTTTTATTAATATAATTAATTTTTTCCGTTAGTATATCCTTTTACTTTTCTATTGCTAATCTTAGGTTTGTTTCTAGGTCTTAACCATAATAGGATAAGGATCTAAAATAATCCGTCTATTCATTTTCCGACAGTCAACAATTATTATTTACCTGTGACCACCCCCTTTTCGAGGGATGCTCCAGGTACTCAACCGATTACTTGAAATTTTAAATTCAAATAACTTTTTAAATGAAGATAAAAAGTAATGTTCAAATCCAGATGGCCTTGACAAAGATTCAAGAACTTTTAAAGTTAATATGTATTAAAAAGTTTAACTAATTTATACACTGATTTATGTTTTATATTTCTCCGAAAAAGTGTTTGGTTGTTTTTTTAACTGAGAAAATATGTACATGATAATACAATTATTATGTATTTTTATTTAACATTATTCAAATGGTAAGAAATTGTGATATATTTCTATATGTGGACAATAAAAGTAATGGCGAAATATTCAATTTTGCTTTTAATTAAAATCTATGCTCACTATACCTGCATAATTAAATACATTAATTATGTTGAATAAAAAATATGTTATCAAGTTCAAAAAAATAGGAATCTGATTACATCAAATACTTTGTGAAGCTCAATGTTATTATGCTTATTTCATTTTGTCTTTTCCCTCATAAATAAAATCTAAATTGTACAACAATATTAACATTCAACAATCATAACATAAACTAACTCAATGTGCAAAATGATTTTCAATTGATAAATGTAATCAACGCGTTTACATAACAAATTATCGGTAAATAAATATGAATTTAAAAAGGTGTTTGTAACAAAATTAATTACTAATTGAATGAACGATCATGAAACAACGTTAACACTCGTAAAATAATAAAGGAAAACATTGTTAACAGGATTTAATAATATCATGCAGGCATTCAAATAGTGTGCTTTCAATTCTGTAGTTTTCACACAAAAAAGAATATATTTGTTTATTTTCAACTAATCTTTTGAATTTTAATTAAAATTTGTTTATTTTGCATCTCGCACAAATATATTTAATGTCATGTAATGTTATGTAAAAGAAATCTTTTACTTTTCAATATATTTAATGATGAAATTTAATAAGTTTAATAAATTTGATTTAAAGATTTTACCCTTGGGGAATCCATCAAAACTGATAAGAACCATTTGTTATCTTAAGATAGAGTAGATCCTTAGGAGACATTCAGAGGCAGCTGTACTCCCTGGATAATCTCAGAGATGGTCGTAATCCCTGGAGACTCTCAGAGATGGTCGTACTCCCTGGAGACTCTCAGAGATGGTCGTAATCCCTGGAGACTCTCAGAGATGGTCGTAATCCCTGGAGACTCTCAGAGATGGTCGTACTCCCTGGAGACTCTCAGAGATGGTCGTACTCCCTGGAGACTCTCAGAGATGGTCGTAATCCCTGGAGACTCTCAGAGATGGTCGTAATCCCTGGAGACTATCAGAGATGGTCGTACTCCCTGGAGACTCTCAGAGATGGTCGTAATCCCTGGAGACTCTCAGAGATGGTCGTAATCCCTGGAGACTCTCAGAGATGGTCGTACTCCCTGGAGACTCTCAGAGATGGTCGTATTCACTGGAGACTCTCAGGGCTGGTCGTACTCCCTGGAGACTCTCAGGGCTGGTCGTAGTCCCTGGAGACTCTCAGGGCTGGTCGTATTCCCTGTAGACTCTCAGGGCTGGTCGTACTCCCTGGAGACTATCGGGGCTGGTCGTAGTCCCTGGAGACTATCGGGGCTGGTCGTACTCCCTGGAGACTATCAGGGCTGATCGTAGTCCCTGGAGACTCTCAGGGCTGGTCGTAGTCCCTGGAGACTCTCAGGGCTGATTGTAGTCCCTGGAGACTCTCAGGGCTGGTCGTAGTCCCTGGAGACTCTCAGGGCTGGTCGTAGTCCCTGGAGACTCTCAGGGCTGGTCGTAGTCCCTGGAGACTATCAGGGCTTATCGTAGTCCCTGGAGAATCTCATGGCTGGTCGTAGTCCCTGGAGACTCTCAGGGCTGGTCGTAGTCCCTGGAGACTCTCAGGGCTGATCGTAGTCCCTGGAGACTCTCAGGGTTGGTCATACTCCCTGGAGACTATCAGGGCTGGTCGTACTCCCTGGAGACTATCAGGGCTGGTTGTAGTCCCTGGAGACTCTCAGGGCTGGTCGTACTCCCTGGAGACTATCAGGGCTGGTCGTAGTCCCTGGAGACTCTCAGGGCTGGTCGTACTCCCTGGAGACTCTCAGGGCTGGTCGTACTCCCTGGAGAATCTCATGGCTGGTCGTAGTCCCTGAAGACTCTCAGGGCTGGTTGTACTCCCTAGATTCTCTCAACGGGGGGTTGTACACCAGGGATTCTCTCTGGGTTGGTCATACTCCCTAGAGACTATCAGGGCTTATCGTAGTCCCTGGAGAATCTCATGGCTGGTCGTAGTCCCTGGAGACTCTTAGGGCTGGTCGTAGTCCCTGGAGACTCTCAGGGCTGATCGTAGTCCCTGGAGACTCTCAGGGCTGGTTGTACTCCCTGGAGACTCTCAGGGCTGGTCGTAGTCCCTGGAGACTCTCAGGGCTGATCGTAGTCCCTGGAGACTCTCAGGGCTGGTTGTACTCCCTGGAGACTATCAGGGCTGGTCGTAGTCCCTGGAGACTCTCAGGGTTGGTCATACTCCCTGGAGACTATCAGGGCTGGTCGTAGTCCCTGGAGACTCTCAGGGCTGGTCGTACTCCCTGGAGACTCTCAGGGCTGATCGTAGTCCCTGGAGACTATCAGGGCTTATCGTAGTCCCTGGAGACTCTCATGGCTGGTCGTAGTCCCTGGAGACTCTCGGGGCTGGTCGTAGTCCCTGGAGACTCTCAGGGCTGGTCGTACTCCCTGTATTATCTCAACGGGTGGTTGTATTTTCTCCCTGAACTAAGTAAACCTGATTCAAACTCAATTTTCTGACACATTAATATTTTGAGTTTTGATTAATAAACTAAACGAAAACTGTAATGTAAATGGGGCAAGACTTGTGAATTCTTCTGTATCAAAAATCTAAAAGTGGTTAGCATAAAGTTCCCCATTAAGAACTTACACAAAAAGTAACGTGGATTCCTCCAGATGGAACAATCAAATAGATCGCATGTTGTTTGACCAGAGGCATTACAAGTTAATAATTTATGTAGGCCTAATGAGTGAACGAGAAGCAGAATATGGCACAGATCTCTTCCTAGCTCTAACCAAAATCACACAAAGGCTGACTTTAAAGATAATGGAAAAAATAAAGTAGGAAGGCAATTTAGGATGCAAAGTATAAAGTATAATAGAAAAGTGTGTTTCAGCTGAAACTAAGTAATCAAGTAATGTGGACAAGTCCACGTGTACATAACAAAAATACGTTCCGAGCCGAGCTGACCCGATCCGATAAAGACAATTGTGTGCCAATCTTCACTCTCCCCCTCTCTCCTGCTCGCTAAGCAGTTAGTCGATACTGTAGTGTTCTCGAATATTCCCGTTGCATTCAACTGGTACTGCTTGAAGCTATTTCTTGCGACGTGCCTGAAATACCTAAATGTGACTATCACTTTTAATATTGTGAGAATGTCTGGTGTTATGTCAAAAAAGAACAAAAGTTTAGGCAGAGTGTCTTCAGTTTCAAGACAATTGTAGGGGACTATTTATTTTTCCGTGAATACAGTTTGTCCCACATGTTTACTTTGTAATGAGAGACTGTCCGTAGTTAAAAACACAACCTGAAGAGATATTTTATTTACAGACTTGCTGATCATTAAAAAAAAACTGAAGGACAGCTGCGAACAGACGAGATACAGAAATTAAAAAAGAACTTGGGTAACCAGAGGCCAATGTTCAACAAACAAAGAACGTAGCACGATAACTTCTTTAAGCTAGTTTTGTGGGGAGTGAAGAAATTTCAAAGGATTCCAAGCAATTTGGTGAAAGAGAACTTGTTAAAAAGTGTCTGCTCTGTGTTGCAAATAAAATATGTCCAAACAAGAAAAAGACTTCGGCCAAATTAATTGGTTGAGACGTACTGTTGTTTGAAACATTATAAGTATATAAATTATGGCAAGTTAATTACATGAAAATTGGTTTTAATGAAAGAATTACTCTATTGGAATAGTTTGAAATTGCTTTTAAGAGAGGACAGACTAGTCCGATAACAACTAGCCAATTTATTCGAGGATTTGACTTGGACTTCAACATCACAGAATAACTATTAAATATGTTTTTGTTAAAAGGAACCACCACCAGTAAAGACATATTCAAAGCAGTCAATACAGTTTTCAGAAGGTTTGGGCTCAAATGAATTCAACTGACTGAGATTTGCACTGATGCAATACCTGCAATGGTTGGTGCATGGAAGAATATATTTGAACTAGATAGCTGTTGCCCGCGGCTTTGCTCGCGTGGAAGTTGATTATATACAAATACGAAAATATACATATGTATTTACAGATTAATTTAAAATATTACGTTACGTTGATGACCATAACTTGACCTCAGATCAAAAATAATGCAAATCCGATACAAACTTTCACCCCTTTTTCATCCCTTATTAAATAAAATTTCCAAAATTTCTGAAACATGTATTTATTTGTTTTACGTCAATAACCGAAATACAAAATTTTGTTTATGTAACTTTCAAAATGACGGACTTTCATACATATTATCATACATATTAACATCCCCTATTTTGACCCTTTTGGGGTGGAATTTTCTAAAATCCTTTCTTAGTGGGTGCCTACATAATAAAATGAATATACAGTCCGAATTTCATGCTTGTAGCCTTGATAGTTTGCGCTCGGCGATGATGAATCAGTCAGTCAGTCAGGACATGTTATTTTATAAGTATAGATATTCAAAGGAAGCGCATGTTTTGGATGTGATAGTCACTTAGTCACGTGCACTTAATAACCACCAGTTTAGTGAATATTTAAAAGACAAATTTTCGGATTTTGAGGATGTGTATTATTACTGGGAAATGAAATGGTTAAGTAAAGGTAGAATGCTAAAACTATTCGATGATTTGAGACAATATCACAGATTTTATGGACACAAAGGGAAACATAATTAATCAAATAAAAGACTAGTGAATGTGTGATTTAGTATTATTTGTAGATGTCACCAGACACCTAAATTACCTCAATCTTAATCTTCAAAATCAGGGACAGTGGATGGTGTGGATATGTGAAAGCTTTCTTTAGTAAATTAAGACTGTGGAAAAGTCAAATTAGATTTTTTTTAAATATTATAATTTTTCTATTCTATAAACTCGTGAAAATATTAAATATAATGAATATGCAGATGAACTAAAGTCTCTAAGAGAGCAGTTTTAAACAGGGTTTTCCGAATTCCAGAACAAAGATTCCACGTTCGCTATATTTGCTCATTTGATTAACGTTGATGTGGATACACCTCCAGAAAACCTACAGATGGAGCTTATTGAGCTTTATGAGGATTTAATTCTGAAATATATTTAATGACATTCCTTTTATAGAAACTAATGAATTACATTTGGTGGAAGAAAAATATACTAATCTACGCACCTTTACAAGAAAATGTTACACTTTTTGGCAGCATATGTGAACTGTTATTTAAGAGGATTAAGCACATCAAATCTAAAAAATTCTCTCCGATTATGTAGAGTCAAAACTAACACCAATATTTAGAGTTTCGTGACCCAAGAAAAGGCCA
>JBCFYV010009063.1:0-25217 GCA_039000515.1 Timema cristinae | reverse complement strand
AAATATTTTTTATAAAACTTACAAATTCGATTTGATGGCAATCTTTTGAAAAGAAAATTGTAATTTACATTACTAGAGTGTATTATTTTAAATGTAAAAATACAAAATTATAGAACTGGATGGAAAGGAATTAGAGTAGACATGTGTTTTCTTGTACGATTTATTCAATTCATTAAAATATGGGTGATCTGGTGGTCTAGGGTTAAGGTGTCGGATTTCTGAGCTGGGGTCCGGGGTTCAATCCTCGGTCCCAGCACAGATTTATCTGATTACCAAACCCTTCCTTCACCTCTGACAAGGCGTATATTAATCACAACTTGTGAATGTGGGGAATGCCAGGCCTCCAACGTGGTTTGGATCCCACGTTAAAGTGTAGGTCCTCCATTTCATCTCACAATCACCCTACCATTACAAATTAGCGTAAGTGCGTATAACCCGAATGGGTAGTAAGACGCGGTGCTAATAATAACATTAAAATATGTACGAGTTGGCCTACACGTGTTGAAAATTTGCATTTTGCATTTCATTGTACATTATAAGTTTTAGTTTTTCCTTATAGCCATGACACTCCGTTCCAAGACCGGCAACGCCCTAGGGCGTCGCGACACACGGTATGGAAACCCCTGGATTATCCGGTACTAATATACCGCTGCCAGAGGACGCCCGACGCCATGGCGATCCGACTCAACTCACACTTCCCTAACTATGTTTATGTTGGCACGAGGAAGCCATTAGAAAATATATGAACACATTTGTTTGGCATTCAATATTTATAATATTGTATTCTGTTATTGGTATTATGTTATAGTTATTCACCCGCCTCGGTGGCGTAGTTAGCTAACGCGCTTGTCGTGTTGAGCTCGACTGCTGAGGACGGGGAGATCGAGGTTCGAATCTCGGTCGGGTGAACTGGGGGTGGTTTTTCCTAAATGGTTTTCCACTCTCCCTCCACGCAAATGTGGGTTCACTTCCTCTAATTCAACCTTCCCAATTCCTAAATCCATTAACGTAAATAGTACTTAAAGCGTATAACCCGAACGGGTAGTAAGACGCGGTGTTAAATATTATTATTATTATTATTATTGTTATTCATGTAATCTATCAAAAGTGACAGCTGCTGGTCACATTACTGGATTCATTGCTCTCCGCAGAAACTGTAGCCAGCCGGATGACATTATCATGTATATGGGTTGAGGAAGTGTAGTACTTTGGAATATTTAATGATTTGTGCAACAAACATTGATTTTAGCCGGACGGTCAGTCAAATCAGCCGGACGGCGCCTGTTCTAAAGAACCTTGCTGGATAAAACCCTAAGTGTCCTTTCAGACGAAAGGTATTTATATCACGCGATGGTTTTGTCGCTCGAGCTTTTATTCGCGTGATCAAGTGTTACGTTGCTTTCGTACGAGAGGGAAAATCCCGTTTGCTCCCATGTTCAATTGTGATTTTGACGTGGTGTAGGATACACCATCCATGGCTGACGACGTAAACTGTATGTTGGCTACATACTTTTTCTACGCAGAATAACAAAAACAACAAAAATAGAAGGTGGATCTGGGAACACCCTATAATTAATTGTAGATTACTTGAAGGTGATTTTTGTTTAATTTCGGCTGGATCACGCCAGTATGACGATAAGTTTTCCAAGTATTTTCGCGTGTCTGTGGCAATATTTGCTGAAGTGCTGCATTGTTTGTCACCAAGTTTACTTAAAGCCGATACAAATATGAGAAATACTATCTCACCATCTATAAAAAGTGGCATTTATGTTAAGGTAAGGAACTTTACTTGCCAACTTGATACATGTAATTATTGAAAAAAAAAACCTTTTGTTTCTTAATCATGTAACCCGCCTCGGTGGCGTAGTTGGCTAACGCACTTGTCGTGTTGAGCCCGACTGCTGAGGACGGAAAGATCGAGGTTCGAATCTCGGTCGGGTGAACTAGGGGTGGTTTTTCCTAAATGGTCTTCCACTCTCCATCCACGCAAATGCGGGTTCACTTCCTCTAATTCAACCTTCCCAATTCCTAATTCATTAGAGTAATTAGTACTTAAAGCGTATAACCCGAACGGGTAGTAAGACGCGGTGCTAAGTATTATTATTATTATTATTATTATTATTATTATTATTATTATTATTATTATTATAGACCGGTTGCGCGGGAATTTTACCTCGATATTTTCTCTCCCTGTGTGAACGCTACCATTTGAACCAATGTATCTCAGCGGATAAAATTGGTGCGATCAAAATATCACGCGATAAGATACCTCTCGTGTGACAGGGCACTAAAGACCAATGAAACCCGGGACCTCTAGGACAGCAGTCAGGTGATTTGACAACTATACCAGGAGTCCAGTATACAGTCCGATTTTAGATACTAAGAAATGTTTATGACAATTTTAAAAGCTACTAAAATAATTTACATATATTCATACATAGCTTAGTTATGTCAACTGTTTTATAGTTATCTCTTGCAGTATTTTGTAATTTTATTTAGGTTAGGATCTTGGTCGGGTGTAGTGAGGGCGGTTTTCCAAAATGGTTTCCCACTCTCCCTCCACGCAAATTCGGGTACACTTCCGAATAAATATAACCTCCCTAATCCATAAAAACATTAGCGTAGTTAGTACGTAGGCGTATAACCTGAGCGAGTACTAAGACGCGGTGTTAAATGGAAAAAAAAAAACTCTCCCCGTCACCGGCAGTTCAATCCATTGCGAGAGTGACACTTTAAACCATTAGGACACCGAAGCGGGTTATTGAGTATGCAACCTTTTGGTTAACAGCCAGACACAATTATTACTCGCGGTAGTGTTGGATGGTTTTTGTTGTAATTCCACTGCATGCCGCTTTCTGTTTGGGCTTCGCGTTAACGAGGTAGGATGAAAAAGTTAGGATTTATAAGAAATGTATCGCAACTATTTTAGAGGTAGAGTGGGAAGTCATTTAGGAAAGCCAATCCGGGATTTGAACCCCAACTTCCCCGTGACAAAAAATGTCAACTAACTAAGTTGTATATACATAAGTTTATAAAATTTCTCTTTTCCTACAATTTTAAGCAAAACATTAAACTTATTTTCAACGGTCGAGGAATACCACTATAGTAAAGTTCTCACCGCCACAGTTATGAGAGTGTTTTATTTGCTAACAGCGCGCATTGGTGGACACGTAGACAAAGATGTAAGTCTAATCATGCCTTGTTTACCAACGATGGGCTATATGCTTATGTACTAATTACGCTAATCATTTGAGGGATTAGAAAAGTTATATCTAGACGACGTATACCTGCATTTTCGTGGAGGGAGAATGGTAAACTATTTTGGAAAACCACCTTCTGTACACTCGACCGAGATACGAACCTTGATCTCCCCGTCATTGGCAGTTTAGTCTAGCACTAGAGTAACGCGTTAGACCACGCGGCCACCGAAGCGGGTTAGAAAAAAACTATTCACTAAAACGGAACTCAAACATTTATGGGTGATTAGGCTAAATAAGCAAAATAAGCTTCCTGTATCTACAAAATAAAGTGTGAGACCAAGCTACGACATTTTAATATTAGCGAGACGTGGACAGACGAACTCTGGTGTAGATGTCATCTGCGTATCAAATCTGCAAACAAATGAAGTACTAAATAGCCATGTTGACGCTGCTCGCAACGTGATTGGTTGGCAGTGGCAGGAACACTCAATACTCTTCACTTAAGCTCATTCAACAATAAAAATGTTATTGGACAATTTTAACAAGTGTAATAAGCTATAAATAGTGTTTCAATTATTTCAAATCCTTACAGTCCACGAGCTATAAGGAGTAGAATTTACTATTTTATGCTTTTTTCATACCATTGTTAAGGCACGGTAATTAATTAATATATGGGGCTGAAACATAACATAGCTATACATTCTTATCAGATGTACACAATGAAATATTTTATTATTAACATATTACTATTATTTTTAATAATAAATAATATATTATTAATATTTTATTGAAATATTTTGGTATTAATATTACCATTAATAATAACCAAATGTTAACATTTATTATTAATATTGCTAAAAATAATAAATATAATATCAGTATTTAATTGAAATATTTTTATTATTATTTATATGATAACTACTTCATTCTGTGCGCCTCATATGAGCGTTATACTAAATTTCAGTCAGTTAATTACTTCCCCTTAACATCGATACTAAAAAAGCATAACATAGAAATTTTGACCCCTTAAAAGTCATGAACTGTAATGATTTGAAATCTTGAAATCACTATTTATAATCTATAATTATACACTTGTTAAAATTGTGCAATTACATTTTAATGGTCGGATTACCCTAACGTTCAGGTAATTCGAAAGTTCTCCTTTGGACAAATCTTAAGTAAAGTTGATCGCATTCCTGATATTACTCTCCTAATATCAGCCGTTAATTCAACACTATAAAAGAGGAAGGCCTGATTTAATCAATTATACATTTTTCAGTCGTGCTGGAAAACGAACTAAGGTCTCTAGATAGAAGAGCTATCGACTGAGTCTGATGAAAGGTATACTCTTTTCTTAGGTGAATTTAATTTTACTCTTCAGTTTCATTGAGGTTGTGTTGTAATCGTGAAAATTTTCTACTTCTAGATCATGATGGATCATTGTGTGTCCCCGAACCCAACAATTTGATTTTACGATTTTGTCTGTCTCAATGTATGACTGTACCTGGTCACGGATCTGAAATGGTTTGATTTGGTTCAAGCTTGATATTTAGATAATACATGGCAATATCAAGTAACTTTATTTTTTATTTTGACCCAAGATCTTAAATTAAAGATAGTTTAGTGATGAGTTTAAAATGTATATCTGGGAAGTGTTTGATATGACAAATAAAACTGTGTACTGTAAGAGCATGTCATTTTAATGTTTATTCTTGCAAGAAGTTAATTCACACATGTACTTTACATTTCCTTTGAAGTCAAGCAGTCTTCGATGGTGATTGTATTTCATGTTATTTGTGTGTAGCAGTATAGATGTCTTCCTCAATAATTATAAACTAGTTTTATTACATATTTTTTCTTCACTCCCACTCAGCTCCCAATCCTCCGGGATTACAACCCAAGCCACTCGGGGTCCAGACAGACAATGTAACCTCCCGCAGTTCCTCGGTAGGGCTATAGTCAGAGGTAACTATCATGCACTCTGTAAAAAAGGAGTTAACAATACTAAGTTTTCAGGAAAAATTCGTTTAAGTCTATATTACTAATAAGATGACATAAAAAAATCTATATATATATCTTTAAATGTCTGTAGGGTTTTAGTTCAAAATGGGTATCTGATCATTCCTTTCCAATATACATAGTTTTATATATTTGTTTTATTTTTTAAAGATAATTTTTTAGAAGTGTACTGATAAGTAATTTTCAAAATTTGAAATTTTTGAAAATATTTACAGCTATTTTGTTCAAAATCGATATCTGGGGCCTATTTTAAATAATAAATAATAATACATGCTTATTTTTATAAAATAATTTAATTTGGTAAATTACAGAAAATTTGAATTTGGTTTTAAAAATGGCCTTAAGGATTTAGCCAAAATTTATATTTGGAAATGGTTTTTCATGATAAGTAAGGAGATGATTTTTTTTTTCAAATTAAAAATAATTTGAGGCTATTTTAATAAATGGCTAATTTTTGAAAATTTGAAATTTGTTAAAAATATTTGAACAATTTGGTTTACATATATATATATATGAACTGAAATCCTAATTTTGAAAATTTGGTTACAAGCTATAATACACCTTATAAGAAAATTTGTGCGATTGTGTCGTACCATTTTTTATTTTGTTTTTGAAACTCCAAATAACTCTCCCTCTCCTTCTTTCACCCCATGGGTGGATTGAGAAAAACTGATTGCTCGAGAGCCAAACCAACGGATGTAGTTGGATAAAGTTTCAAAGTATGTCATCGTAGTAATCTTGAACACTGCCCGAGGCCGTGCGTACTTGTGTCAACTATTACACGCTTATTCTCAACACTAGTCTAAACCGTTGCAATTATTTATAAATGTAGGGTGTAGGCCATCTTGTAGTTATAATACCACAAACTAACACACTGTGTTGCTATTTACTCCTATTAATCTGCATTTTACGAGCTCACGAGGATGTTTTTTTTTTCGAGGGGTTGTGGACACGGTTTTCCATTATACAAGACTTCTTATTTTTTACATCTGGCCAAGGATCACAACCAGAAAACACGTTTTGTTTAATTTAAATATAATTTGTTGATTTCAATTGCACTTTTTAGCAAAGTACTACTACACTACACGAGCCTAGGTCACCACACCTGATATTAAACACGCAATGCGAGCTTAGCCCGTTCTTGTCTAAGGAACACTGGATCGACTCTAGCTAGGAACGATGAAGAGATTTATTACGTCTTGTTTTCCAATTAATACATTTTTCGGCGCTGGTGTTGGGTGGGCAGAAATAAACGTACTTCCATAAGTTAAGTTTATTTTGTTGTTTGTGTTCAATGTAAGTTGTCTTTTTATTTAAACTCCGTATTACTACCCATCCGGACTATACACAATTAATTACACTAATGTGATAGAGATGAGGAAGGTAGAATCTGGAGGAAACGTACCTGCATTTAAGTAGATATAAAGCGTGGGAAACCATTCGGGGAAAAACCTTATTAGCACTTCCGGTTTAGATTCAAACCCAAACATAACTGTCACTATCAATTTATACTAGAGCAAGACGTATAGTCCACGTGCTCACTTATACTATGTCTTTTGTTAAATTACACTCCATGGGATATATATGTTGAGGGTGGCTCAGACGATGTGCACCTGCATTGGCGTAGATAGAGGGTGGGTAAAATCATACAATCACCAGTACATCCCCCAGGATTTGAACCTTCAACTTACTGACAACTTTGGACAAGTGCATTGGGGATTTAATAGACTTAAACCATGTGACCACTGGTGTGGATTAGTTTTTGGGTCATGTTTTGTTATAATCTGTGTGTTTATAAAGTTAACATAAAATACTCCAATAGTGAGAAATATCTGAGCTATGGAAATTTTATATATTTAAATTATAAAATAAGCAATAAACAAATAGAAAACATTTTAAATTTGAGATGCGAATGCCAATCCATGAAAGACAGTGTTTTTTTTAATATACATTTTCCACTGAGCTGTATTTATATATTTGAAAATTGTGCCCAGACAGGGATTAGAACTGCAAAGAAGAGTTAACATGGTAGGCAATTACTGAGACACGATATAATTGATGGAGAAAAGGAGATGTGGAAGGGAGAAATTCAAGAGGGAGACCAAGATTGGAGAACATGAATCAGATGGCAAACAATGTTAGCAGAGTAAAAAATTTGGTCCACGATGGGCAAAAATAGAGAGTTGCAGCAAACCAACCACAAGATTGATTACTTAACTATGATGATGACCTTTGACTTAAAGAGGACGTATAGCTCAATGAATAACATCTAGCTTAGATAGGTAATTGACCTTGAGCCATACGTTGCATCGTTGAATGGTTTTCAGTAATCTACCTTAAAAGAGAGTAAAATTGAGACCTGTGAAACAAGTTTACTATACATCAAAAACACAAACTGAAAATGAATCATTTTAAAACAAAATTCTATTAAACTGATAATAGTTTTGTCATTGTAAAAATTAAAATTGTAAATACCATTGCTCGGTACATTTTATGTCTCAAGCGTAATCTTATATCCAATTTCCCGGGTAGTCGGACATAGATGGGCTCATAATTCGCCAATGATCTACCAATTGAGCTATATTACTATAAGCTAAAATACTCGTACTAACAGTACGCTCTATTAACTGTGGCTCGTATTGATGCCTCTGGAGGGTTGGTAATATCCCATACGTAGACGAGTCCCTAGATATCTCATTTGGTAAAGCAATGACACATTAAACTAAATTTCGTTGGTTCATATCTCTGTCCGGCACATTAAAATAATACTCGTACTATCACTTTTAATTTAGTGTTTCTAAGTGTCAATATTTCTCTTCCTTTAATGTATTAGTTATTTGGTGTTAAATTCCCAATGTTTCTCATGCAGTCAAAGCTGCACCCCATGTTTCTACCTTAGCTTAGATCTATAGTGGCCAACTCTTAGGTCAGTGATTGGTAGTCTTTTTGGACACAGATCATCCATCGTCTATTCAATATAATTTTGCTCTTTTTTTTTATCTATTCATCTTATTTATATTCCATAATTTCAACCTTTCCTCAAACACTTTTTTCCCAACCCTCATAGAGAAAAATATAGAATAGATAAAATGTACATTTTTAGGTTAAACTATTTAATTTTCTTATAAAAAAACCTATTATGAAGATGAGGATATTTTGGCCACACTCAAATGTTATTTGAAAGTAATTGATATAATTGAAAGTTTAGAAGTCACAAAGATTTGACTCTTAACGATGATCATGAAATTTTCTTACCTGAGCGACTAAAATGGCCTTGCGATCGACTGGTTGCCGATCACTGTTCTAGATATTAGAGAACCACATTTGTGGACACTGATTTGAAATAGCTACAAAAATATACATATATTAATATTATTTATTAAAACGTTCACATTGATGTATACCAACTTATCAGGCCAATATTTACTAACAAGACTTGGAAAATGTACTTTAAGCTCAAACAGTCAGTTAGATTGTCAACTCTATTGTGGACAACTATAACGATTCTAGGACAGATACAACGTCAAGTCCTTCGGAGCGCATAGCCCGAATGGGAAGTAAGACGCGGTGCTAAGTATTATTATTAAGTAATTAATTTCCTCATTGTAAGAGGGGAAACATAATCTCATCACTAATTAATTGTGCAGCCGTGCTTGTAATCTAACTCGGTGCTCTTGACCCGGTATAGAGCCGTGCTGACTGAGCTAAGGCCTGTACTAGGATACAATGGGGTTCTACAAATAAATGAAGCCCTCCAGTAGATTGTAATGTTGCCATCGACTTTTAAATTATAAGTGCACTGTAAGAGATTCATACAATACAAAGAGAAAAATAACGTCATTAAAGATATTTCCATCTTCATATTATTGACAATGGCAAGAGGGTTCCTCATGCCTGATCATACCTGCTTAAGTAGAGGTTGACAGAGGGGACCTACTGGACATTGGCAAACTAAAAGAGGGAGGGGGCGAGGGTGGTGGTCCTCACCGGGTGATAGCAAAGAGAGGGGTGCCACTGGGAGAGTTGAAGTACTAGTATGAGTTACCAAACTAAAGTAAAATATCGCTAAACTAAAAAGAAAAAATACCCAGAGGAAAGCCACAAGATGCAATGCTAGTACGGTTAACAGGTGGATAGTTAGATGTCGTTTGAGAGGTACGTCCATATTGAAAATAACAATGTTTAATTAAGATAAACATTCTTGGGATTCTTTCATTTTGCCGGAAAGACTGCTCCTGTGCTCACAGAGGATATCCTGAGGCATCTGGATAAAGATGGACTGAACATAAACCTGTGCCTTGGTCAAGGCATGACAAAGCTACAATTATGGCTGGGATTTATGGTGGTGTTCAGTCAAATATCCAAACGCTTTGTTTGTGCCTTGTGCAAATTATCCTCTGAACGTATGCCGAGTGCACTCATTTGAAACAATTTCTTCACGTGTGACTTTTTTTTTAAACTTTGGAGATAATTTATACTCTCTTTCCAGTCTCACATCAACGATGGGAGATTCTGAGTAAGAATGTAGGAATGACGGTCAAAATACTTTCTCAGACCAGATTGAGTGCTCATTATGACAGTGTAAAACTATTGAAGGCAAATTTGAACTGCTGACCTCAACCCTTGAAGTATTGTGCGATATCAAAGAAAATGTAGACATTAGAGGCTTAACCCAAATTTTGCTGTTTGCTTTATATGATCTCTCTTTTTTGAGCCACATTTGTTTCTTGTCCAGTCCTAGAAGCAATTCATCTAACACACAATTATTTCCAAATGGGTGAAACTAGTCTGTAAATGTGCCCTGTGAGGCTCCAATCTCTAAAACTGATTCCTAAAGATCACCAAATTGAGATTTTGGAGAGGGCCTTCATTATCCAACTGTGATATGTGAATAAATGGAAATTACTATGGAGAGAAGAGGGAGAGTAAAGATCCGAGAAAGAATTCCAGGAGAGCTGCCAAAGGAATTAAAAAGGGCTACGCTTGACTGTCTTGATCACTTTAGTCAAGAATTAGATATTTTTCCAAGACAATAGATAATTATATCAATGATTGCTGCTGTTCAACCAAACACTTAGGTTGTTGCAACAGAAGAGTTACTTCAGAAAATATTCCAAATTTGACTCAAATTTTCGGATATTACTTGTTGAAGATATTGGTGTGGAAATCGAATGACTTCGTAGGCCACCAAATTCATTGTTGAAGAAGCAAAGAAATGAACAACATTTCAGTTTTTAGAGTTTATTGTGAAATGGAATTTTTGTGAAAACTGCCAAGCTTATCACTGTGTTTAAAATTATTTTTGACTGTATGTATGTGTATTTTTTCATGTGTAATAAGTTTTACCAAATAAAAGTTGATTAAGAATTTCTTACGTTTCACTATGAGCCCTAAATATTGATGAATCTGGCTTTACTTTCAATAGAACATGAATATTCAAGAAAGATGAATTTCGATTATGTCATTAATAGTTTTGAAAAAATTAAGGCCTGAAAGTAGAGACTGTGAATCTTTGACGAACAGGCTAAGCATTGAGACTGAATTTTTTAATACAATAAAATTAAGTATTAATTGTTTACTGAATTTTCAATTGCTGTATTTGAATATTTCTTATTTTCAACTTGTTTGTGACGGTACTTTATTGTTTAAATAACTAATTAAAAACCTATTTATTTTTGTGTGACTAAAGTTAAGAGTTATTTATGAGAGGCACCAAGGGAAGGACCCACCCCGGGTGTCAAATACTAATCTACAATGTCCGCCACTGCTCGTGGTGATCCTACCTGCATCGAAGATGATGTTTTATTTTAAACAATGATTTATATAATCCTCTAGGCCAATACCGTTTCTTCTATTAATTACCCTTCTAATATTTAATTCTCTATAAAGTATTTAATTAATATTCTTATGCCGAATAAATTACACACATAATAAAAATAACTTATGATTAATAAAGGTTTTATGCCTAAACTGATACAATCCTTGGTTCTCTCTGGAGCTGTCTATTAAAAATAATCTATTGCTAGTTTAAAGAAATATTTATTTTTCAAAATATTTTAAAGGTAATCTACTAGCTATTAAGAATTAACTGTCCTCTCAAAATTTGGGATCTCAAGTCATAAAAACCAGATTCTGCGTTTGAGGCTGGGATTGGACATATTTGAAAAAAACAAATTACCATAAACGTAATGGGGGGTCTCTTGTACGTGTTTATTTTATGTTCAGTTTCGCTTGCTATTCAATTATGATACTGGGATATTTTATGTTGAGTATCTTCAGGAAGTCATTTTAGAGGTATATTTGCTCTGCTCTCATGTTGACCTTGATGAAAAACCAACTAAACGCCAATGATTATGTATGATGCAATTAATTAATATGATTGTTGGTACTGGCCCCGTGGTGTAGTGGTCTGTGCACCTAGCTCGAACCTAGGGGCCCTTGGTTTGATATCTGGTAGTACCTTTGGTATTTTCTCCGAAAGGAAATTACCCCTGCTGTACCAGGGTTTGTTTGGTTAGGCTTAGTCTAGGTTAGGTTTAGGTATTTCCATCCATTGGTTTCACACCTCCATACTCACTTTGCCCAACCTCTTATCTTATGGGGACATGGAAAGAGTCTCCATGAAAAGGATGTACTATTAGTACATTTGGGCGTCCCTTGGGCCATGATACATCAGTACGGATAGTCTTTCCACAAACTGAGTTATATATTGATGTAGTTCAGGCGCACATTATATTTATCGTACTGAATTCGGGATGAATGTCAGTAGACTTTACTTTAAATGTTCAAATTGATAAATTTTTGGGCCAGTTTGAGGTTTAAACCCTGTAGTAGAAATATTGGTTAAATGTTTTTAGTAAGAACATATGATTTTTATTTGAATAAAATAATACATAAATAATAACGGCGTGTTCCGAACCATAAAGAATATAATGATTGTTTATTCAATTATTCACCTTATAATAACTGAAATTACAATTTATCAGCACATGCTAGCTACTAATTGCTTCCATATGCAACCCTTAAAACAAAAACATGGGTAGCAATATTTTGTTTCACAAACATCCGCTTTTTCCCAGCTTATTAAACAAACTAAGGAATATAAGTTCATTTAAATAAAGGCCATATTTGATACTTTAAAGAAGTGAGAAGTTTGTTTCCAAATACAACAATTTTTTTTATTAAAAGTGTATGAATGGCAATGTCATTCGGTATTAAGCACCCCCAACACGGCGGCTGCCTTGCTTCGGAATACTTCCTTCCTTCCTAGAGTTCTCTAGAGAGTATTAACGCGCGCCGTTCCCTTTAGAACCAATGTTCCGCAGTAAACATTCCATTTGCATACAGTTTGGGCGGAAAGGGAAAGCACTTATGGTCGAGGTATAAACTCGGAATTGTTGAGGTTATGGCCCACATAATAGCAGGCTCTAGAGTCTGTGTCGAGGGCTAAGCAACGTTAAGAGGTGCAATTCTAGCCAATTTATATTGCCTGGACCAAATACTTACTTTTTAGAGACGTTGAAAAAACTATAAAAGGCTATACTTCAATCTATAAAAAAAAGATTTAGACGTGAGCAAACCATTATTATTTTAATGAAATGAGCGAATGATGCCTTACCATAGCATTGCCCGTCAATTCTGAAATAACGAAAACCACTGCATACAGTGAATGAATAAAAAACACCTAAGATAAAACTTATTTTTAGACGTTTATTATAATTATGTAGCCATTCTTATCTATGGGCACCAGGATTAAACACCATCTAGCCTGGTTTACATATGATGGAGATGTCAGGGTTTGAAACCTGGTTGGGTGCACTGAGGTTTTTTAAATAAAGGTTTTATCACTGATTCTCCAGGAAAATGCGGGTACATTTAATATACATTATTTCATCATAATCTGTGTTCTATTTGTATAACTATGCGAATAACTCGGACGGATATTAATTCTCGTTACACATAATATAATTCAACTCTTTCTAAATCCAAACTCGTTTCACTGTGAAGTGTTGAGGTTTGGGTAAGCCAATTTGGGCTGTGTCCTAGTAAAAAACAGCAAATCCATGTTGTCACCCGCAGTCAAGCTACATCGACCTAATTTAAATAAATCAAATTATAACTATTATTTTATTTATTAAATTAAGTAGTTTAGGGTTTCAAACATTGATTTAATAACGTGAGGCAACATTTATTTTGGACTAGGTGACTCATGTGCATTTGATTTAAATATTATTTATTATTTTATCCCACTTTGGTGGCCTCATGATCTAAGGTACTACTCTCGAAATAGACTAAACTGCCGATGATGGGGGATCATGGTTCAATCCTAGTCGGGTGAACTGAGAAGTTATTTTCCTAAATGCTTTGTCATTCTTTCTCTCTCTTCACGCCAATTCGGGTACATATTCTTGAAATTTAACCTTAATCATCCTAACAAATTAGCGTAATTAGTTTATAAGTGTATAAATCAAGTGGGTAGTAAGACGTGGTAGTTAAAACAAAAGTTTAGCTTGCATCTGAGGAGTTTAGAAAAACCCATAGCCTTGTTGACACCTTTACCTAAATTTTATGTGAATAAAATACAGTCTCGGACTACTCGCTTCGGTGGTCGCATAGTCTAAGGCTCTGTGGTCCAACTTGAAGGCCCTGGCCATATTCAGCCCGCGCTATTTGAAAGTTTGGCCTTCACACTATCCTGGAGGAAAATTAAAGGGAAACCTTCAGTGGCAGATGTGAAATAGCTAATGATTCAAATATAAATATTAAGTTAAAAAGTCATGATTGCATTTGGTTAGTCATTGATTTGATTAATGAAAATATGTATACATATTTATTTAAAATGCTAAGTTGTTTTGTGAAGTCTACTGACAAAGGAATGCTTACTGAACATGGAAAATGGTCAATAATCGCCATCACCAAGGGAGCTTTTAACAAGAAGAGGTTACTTTGAGCAGCAAGTTGCATTTGGAAATGATAAATAAACTGGTGAACTGATACATTTGGAGCATCGTAATGTATGGAGCAGAAACTTGGACTCTTAGGAAGATGTAAAAAAACAAACTTGGAGAGCTTTGAAATGTGGTGCTGGATGCATAATACTTTAAAAGTTCAGATGGACAGACAAAATGACAAATGAATTTGTCCAAAGAAGAGTGAGTGAGAAGAGAACCAATTTAGATCGATTCTTCGGTACAAAGCAAACTGGATTGGACACATTTTTAAGAGGAAATGTGTTCTGCACGACGTCATAGACTGAAAGGTTGAGGGAAAGAGGAGCTTGGGAAGAAGGAGGATTCAAATATTGGATGGATTGATGGAAAGAAGAAAGTTCTGGAAACTGCCAGAAGAGGTAGAGGACAGGGCGCATTATATATTTTAAATTAATAGAGTAGTCTGACTTTCAATTCCATTACAGATGAAATTGATTTATTTCTTTATATTTAAACACGTTCAACATCATTCTATTCTCAATATTTTCTTTTGGTCTCCCATCACCTTTTCATTAAATAACGGGATGTGGTGTCAACATTATTGGTATTCTATCTTTTATAATACGTTTTATTTTCTGCCTTTCAACAGGAAATAAATTGTATTTTTATTTTGTTAGGACAGACTGACAACAAATTTGAGATGTCGGCACAAAAACGTGTTTAAGAAAAATTTCAGAAGTAGTGAGAGTGTGTTTAATAGAAATTATATATATTTAAAAAAATTTCATTTAGAAATATAGTATTGAAATTTCATGATTAAAAAAAAATAAACCACAAGCTTTAAATATTAAAAACAAAGTAATTTTGGTATCTTCAATAGCATCTGATAAATAAATTTGGGACAATTCACTGACTTAACATAAATAATAGAATATAAAGGCACCACTAAACATACTTGTGAAATAAATAGTACGACACAATCTAATATACGTTTTTCTAATATCTATTAACAGAATTGCCCTGGGCAACAATTTTCTTTGCTTTAAACAGAGAAAAAACTCTTCATTTTATTTCTTCCAACCCAGTAAACCTTATCTTGTTAAGTGAAACTTTTCCACCTGCATGGAAAGTCTGTTGTCATTTATAATTGTAAAAAAGAGGCAAAAATAATTTTTTGTAACTACATACCTATTTCTCTTTTGAATAGCTTTTCTAAAATATCCGAGAAAACAATACAAGAGCATACTTTTCACCATTTAAAAAATAAACTGCCAGATAATAAACATGGATTTCTTAAAAATAGACTTGCTCTCAATAACCTAGTAGATTTTCTCGGGCATATTGTCCCTCAATTCTCAACTCAGGGTAGGGTAAATGCAATTTATTTTTTATCAAAGTACAGCTTTTGATTTATGTCAAATCAGTATTATTCTTTCGAAATTCAGTAATTTTGCCCTATTTCACACTGCTACTAATTGTTTTCGTAGATATTTACAGAATAGATCATTTGCTGATAAAATAGATTCACATATCTCCAATACATTTTTAGCCCTTGTTGTGTTGGTCTACCACAGGGTTCCAATTTTGGAACCCTCCTCTTCAATGTTTTGATTGATGATATTGGTAAATCCTTAAACTCATCACGTTACTTACTTTTCACGGATGATCTCAAACTTTTTAAAACCATCAAATAAATATCAGATTGTGTAGACTTGCAAAATGACATTATTGATTTTCTACATTGTCTACTAAAAATGGAATGTCCATCAACCGATCAAAGACCAAGTCCTATATTTTTTTATTTACAATCTTTTCAACAACAACATAGTTCACTCCCTTTATATTAATGATCTAGGTGTTCTCCTGGACAATTAACTCTACTTCCACTATTTATTTCTCCACTATTTATTTCTCACTCATTGAATTACTTAGATTTATTTTATTTATTACCCCATCGTCCAATAAATTGATTGTATTTTAACATTTAATCATGTCTTAGTTAAACATAAGCTTGAATATGTTACTGTTGTTTGGAATTCCTTTACCTCAACTGACTCTCAGGTTGGAAAAGGTTAAATGTAATTTTGTGGCTACTTGCTATGATAAACTCTTTCTTAAACGAATTTATTGTGATTATGATAAAATTAGAAAACTTTTAGGGCTCCAAACTCTCTTCTCGCGTGGACTTTATTGTGATGCCTTTCTTTTGTTTTTAATATTTTCAATAGCAATATTAATTGTTAATTTGCCCTTGATAATGTAGGTCTTCATGTCCCTTCTTGGGCCTCTCGTAATCCAAATTTGTTTTCTCTCAATAATTCTCACAGTCCTATTGGGCTTGTATCCATAAAGCAAATTCTAGCTTTATCGAACTGGACTTCTACCACAAAAGAAGAGTCAAACTTAGAAAGTTATTTAAGGAACTCCCCTAGCATTAATCTATCTAGTTCATGTTCTACCTGTAACATCTAAATTTGCATTATTCTGTTTACTGTGTTTGTTTTATAATCAATATCAATGCCGCTTGATTTTATATACTTCCTTTTATTAATATGTGTTGGGGCTAATGCTCTAGATCTGGCCATTCGACTTTATCTTACCTTTGCTCTCCTGGCGTATGGAGGAACTCATTTCTGAGGTTGGGACACCATTAAGGAGAATTCCTTTATCCCCAGAGGGGATGGGACTTGATGTTGTGTGTCTTCAGGAACCGTATACCTTGAAAGGGAAAGTTCCGCATATGCCGGTGGTCACTAGAATTGTTGTTAGTGGAGAAGCTCCAAAGAGCGCAATAGTGGTGTTTAACAAGGAAATTGCCGTAACTAAGATTGAACAGCTCTGTAACCAGTGGGTAACATGCGTAGAACTGGGAACTAGCTCAGGCAGGTGTATAGTGGCAAACCTATATTTTCAATTTAGGCATCCAATTGAGCCATATCTTGATCAGTTGGAGATAATATGTAGGACATACGCAGGTGTGCCACTCATAATTACCGCTGATGCTAATGCTAAGTCTCCCATGTGGCATAGTAATAGGGTGATTGGGAGAGATAGAAGGGGTCGTGCTTTGGAGGAGTTCATCTATGGTCATGGGCTTGAGGTTGCAAACCAACCGAATAATCCCCTACATATCAGGGGAGAGCTGGGGCTTCTTCCAACATTGACGTCACTTTGTGTAACGCCGAGTCCATGGACATGGTGGAAGGTTGGAGGGTTGTGGACAACGTCACGGTCAGTGACCATAACCTGATCGTCTTTGAATTTGTCACGGGGAGGCTGGTGGATGGAAATGGGGAAGGGAAAAAGAGGAGATACAACATGAGCAAAGCTAACTGGGAGAAGCTGAGGGCTGAACTGATACTGCCCAGTCCAGCGGCACAAGGCGACAATGTCAACATGAAGGCCAAACAGCTAACGTGGGCTCTGCAGGATGCAATGAGGAAGTCGATACCTGTGGTTAAAGGTGATACCAAGGTTGGTAATAAGCCATGGACTGACAGACTGCAGAGTCTTCGAGCATGGGCAAGGAGCCGCGTAGGAGATATCAGAGGTGTCGAGACCCGCCTAGTCGTGTGGTGCTGTTAAATATCTACAGGGAGAGCAAGAGAGAGTTTGAGGATGGGTTGTATCAGGAGAAGAGGAAAAGTTGGGAGAAGTATGTACAGGAGGAGTTACAGATGGGACCTTGGGGGGTGCCGTTCAAGATAGTCTCCGGGAAATTACGCCCCCCAGCCATGATAACCACGCTATCTAAGGATGATGGGAGTACCACGACCAGCTGGGAAGAGTCTGCGGTTCTTTTAATGGAGACATTGTTGCCAGATGACGACGTGACAGAAGATACTGAAGAGCACCAAATGTTGAGGGAGAGGATGGAGAATGACGAGTATGTAAATGAGGAAGAGGTAGAACCTGTTAGTCGGGCGGAGGTGATCAGGAACATTGCTCTGATGGGTAAGAAAAAGGCGCCTGGTCCGGACGGGATAAAGGTCGAGGTGCTGGAGAAGACGGCTGACCTTATTGCTCCTTTCCTTGCAGGGCTGTTAAACGAATGCCTCGCTCAAGGCAGAATCCCGAACATCTGGAAGCAGAGCGAGGTAATCGTGCTAAGCAAGGGGGAGGATAAAAACCCGCTTATTCCGAAGTCATACAGACCCATCTGCCTGTTGAACACAGCAGGGAAGTTGCAGGAGAAGCTATTGTGTGAAAGATTACTGAGACACAGGACAGTCATGGGCATGCATCAGCAGCAGTATGGCTTCCGAAGAGGCAGGTCGACAGAGGACGCAATCTGCAGAGCAATGGAATTGATTGACTCGGCAAATGGTAAATACGTCGTAGGAATATTTGTGGACATCTCAGGCGCTTTTGACAACCTCTGGTGGCCGGCGATGTTTGACAGATTAAGAGAGATTCAGTGTCCGGGGCAGCTGTATAGGAGTCTTAAGGACTACTGTCGTAATAGATACTCCACCCTGAGATGTCCAGGAAATAAGGTTCAGAAGCTATTGACGAAGGGATGTCCCCAGGGATCGGTATGTGGCCCGATATTTTGGGATGTCAGCCTGGAACCAGTGTTGTACTTGTTGGAGGGGATGCCAGAGACGCAGGGTGTGGTTGCCTTCGCAGACGACCTTCTAATAGTAATAGAAGGGTACTCGAGAAGGAACTTAGAGGAAAAAAGTAACCAGGTGCTTGAAGAACTTGACACCTGGTGTAAAAGTGTCAAGTTAAAAATGGCACCGGCGAAGACGACCTTCATGCTGTTTAAGGGTAGATTGGTTAGGGATCCGACCATAAAGTTAGGTACGAAATCTATAAGAAGAAGCCATACGGTCAGATACCTGGGAGTTACCCTAGATGAAAAGAGGAACTTCACAGCGCACATGGAGGGAGTGATGGGGAAAACTCTGTCGGTGATGAATAAAATTATAAGCATGGGACAGAGGCGGTTTTATCTGGCTATGCGGATAATAAGGACATACCATCAGATGATCCTTCTCTCCATTGTGAGCTATGGGGCGTGCATCTGGGCTCACAGACTAACCAATGTCGCTCCGGCTAAGGTGATTCAGGGTCTGCAGAGGAACATCTTATTGAGGCTGACGGGAGCCTACCGGACTGTAGCAACGGATGCATTGAGTGTGGCCCTAGGTGTATGGCCGTTGGACCTCCTCATAAGGAAGAAAGCTGTGGCGTACTGGCTAAAAAAGAGAAACTTGGAGAAGGTGAGACTCCTCACCACACACGATGTGAGAACTTTTGGAGAGGCGGAAATAGTCCTGTTAGAGGAGTGGCAGAGACGTTGGGAGAGAAGTGGGACAGGTAGGAGGACTTATCAATTGTTCCCAAATGTGGTTGAGAGACTAGAGAATAAGCACCTCCAGACATCTCGGGGTCTTGTCCACTTCATCACGGGGAAGGGACCGTACCCGGCATCTCTAAGGAAGCTGGGATTGATAGAGTCGGGGAATTGTCAATGTGGTGAGGAGGGAACCCCTGAACATGTGGTGCTTGAGTGTGTCATTACACTAGAAGCAAGAAGGAACTACCAGAGAGAGATCCAGGGAAGATTAGTAGGCGAAGTACTAAGGGACCCAATCTATTGGAAATTCTTAGACCAGATTGCACTGGAAGCGTCAGATAGAGCAAAGACAGACTTAAAGAGGCACAGGGACGAATAAGACGGGACGTTGACACTGACAATGACGAAGAAGATGACAGCGACACGGAGGGCGGGACTGACACGGACACTAGTGCGGTCTCAGCGGGGAGTGAGTAGGGAAAAAAGGATTGTTAAAAGGGGATAAGCTGTAACAATCCTTGCCGGGAAAAAAAAATATGTGTATGTGCTGGGAGGAGCAAGCGCGAGCCCTGGGAACTGGATTCCAGTACGACTGAGTGTCTGAAGGAACACGGGGGATGCCCTTGAGATCCAGAAAACAGTTTTCCAGTCGTATGAACAAAAGTTAGTGGAATGATTATGAACTCTGAGGGGTTCCCTGCACCGTATGACCCACCACCTTGGAAACAAGAGAGGTGGGTTATGGTTGATGGGCCCTCAGAGTCAAGATGGAGAAAGGCGGCTGCCCTGCAGCTCTCTGGTACCATCTGGGTGATGGTGTTCCCCGGCAGTAATGGGAATAGAATAGTTTAGTAATTTAGCTTAGCTTAGTTAGTAGTTATTATAGATAATTAGGGACGGAGGAACTAGATAGGGGGTAGATTAGGAAATTCAGCTGCCAAGGATAGAAAGTAGGCGGGGCACCAACTCTGATAGGGCGCCTCCCCAGGTGGTTATTATGGGGATGCCCACCTCTGCTGAGCGCTTGACGGACTCGGGAGTGAAATCCCGGGCATTGTGAAGGGCCTAGCGGGGGAGGGTACCGGGGGCGTAATATACCCGGGGTGGATCAAATTGAGCTAAGGGTAGTTGAATTTCATTTAAGTTAAGAGCTAAAATATGTGTTGTAATGTTAAAAAGGAAATTCATATTAAAATTGTGTAAATTAAGTACAAGTTGTGTGGAAAAACGGCCCGGATTTAAAGATTGTAAGATACCGGGCCTGTAAACACTGAATAAATAAAAAAAAATCCCCAGAATAAAACAAATCCCCAGTTGGTTGGGGATACATGAGAATGATGATGGTGAAAAGCAGAGGGGACCTACAGTTTAACGTGGGTTCCGGACCACGGTGAAGGCCTGGAATTCCGCACATTCACAAAGCGTGAAAGCACACATTTTGCCAGAGGGGAAGGAAGAGTTTGGTAATCAGATAAATCCGTGCCGTAATCGGGATTTGAACCCGAGACCCCTAACACAGAAGTCTGACACCTTAACCCCAGACTGTCAGGTCCCAACCTTTTATTAATATAACTTTTACTATTTTTACTATCTTGTAGTAACTATATTTATTTATATTATCATTATTTAGCTTTCATTTCTTATTTTGTTTACGTATGTATTCATGTTTTTATAAGGGTACTTGTGTACTTTTCAGTGCTGGCCAGCTATAGGCCAGGTGAATGTTGGCCAGCACGATAATCAAGGAAATTGAAAGCGAATGGAAATTATTTTTTATATTTAAATATATTACCTCCTAAAAAAAATTTGAAGCCTTCTGTCGAGTAAATTAAAGGCCGTGTTAAGATGATAGCCAAAGTGATGACCGTCAATTGCAAGTTTTGCAAATGCCCTCTAAAAAAGTATACATCTAACAAACTAGAAATTTATGTTTATAATACATTTAAAAATATTTCATTTAAAATTGAATGTTGATGCAGCCCTCCACTTTCGACTAACGTGTGCCATTTTTTTTTTTTTACATATTTATACCTTCTGCCAACATTCATTATTCACAACTTACTATGGGTATAGTAATTAATAAGTTTAACAAGTTAAAATAATAATAGAAATTGGCTAGTCCAAAGAACGCGCTTTCCAGTCAACCAATCTTTTATTATTTCTGGCTTGTTCGTGCGCGGCATTTATGGGTCGTAATTCATTTATCTTGCACAGTTATTATCTTTATTTAAGCATCTCCACAGCTATTTATTTTCCACTCTATTTTCCTCTTGTTTTTCTTTCTTTATAACTATTCAGGTAACGGAAAGATCGACTGTGTGGCTGCTTGATTAATTCTTGGCCAAAGGATGCGGAAGGGGGAAGAGATGGAGTGTTTGAATTAAGACCGGGCGCCACTAATAGGTTAATTTACTAAAACTCTACGTTTCATAGCCTTTATACAGACGAATCCTGATGTGTCTCCTTAATCCTAACAGATCTAAAGGTGACCTGGTGGTCTAGGGGTAAGGTGTCAGACTTCTGTGCTGGCGGCCGGGGTTCAATCCTCGGTCCCGGTACAGATTTATCTGATTACCAAACCCTTCCTTCACCTCTGACAAGACATCTTGTGAATGTGGGGAATGCCAGGCCTCCGCCGTGGTTCGGATTCCACGTTAAACTGTAGGTCCTTCATTTCATCTCACAATCACCCTACCATTACACATTAGCTTAAGTGCGTATAACCCGAACGGGTAGTAAGACGCGGTGCTAATAATAATAACAGATCTAAACTTGTTTCCGTAGTTTGAATAGGTTAAGCTCCTAGATCTACTCTAACGTATTCATGCGTCAGCTGATGTGATCTGCAGCTGTCACTTTTGATATTTTATACCATAATATAGTACAATATTATCATTGTTAACCGTAAAATAATAAAATAGCAATTTTTTTAATGTTCTTATAAAAATTGGACTTTATATTTAGTCCTCCATCTCTTCTTTGTTTTCGTGCATTCATCCTGTTTCTCTGAATATTAACACTGATTTTAGTTGAAGTGTGCCCGCATTTGCTTATTGGAAGGGTGGTAAAATATCTTGGAAAATCCACTTTAGTACATCCGGTTGGAGCTCAAACCCTAACATCACCGTCATTTGCTAACAATAGCAGATTAGACTGACACCTAAGTCCGTGTGACCCGCTTAGCTGGCTGCATGTTCTCAGGCGTGACTCTATCAAAGACTGGACTACCGATGATGGGGAGATCAGGGTTCGAATCCCTATCGGGTGTAAATGAGCTTGCTCTATCCTAAAGAGTTTTACACTCTATCCACACAAATGTGGGTACATTTCCTCTAAATTCAACTTTGCTCTTGTCTAACACATTGTTGTAAGTAGTACATAGGTATGAGTATAACCCAAACAAGTAGCAAGACGCATTGCTAGAAGAAAAAATGTCCATGTGCCCACCGATGTGGGTACCATTGCTTCTTAAGGTGCGGTTTAAGGGAGCACGAGTAATTTTACAGTTTTTATAGCATTACATTCTTTTAAACAAATTAAATAAAATATTTCTCCAGTATAAACATAGAGTTTAGTTTTCTGCACATAATAATATCAACAGCTCTTGAATATATGTCAAGGGTGTTCTGGAATTTTGTCAAAACTTTTTCTCTTTAATTAAAAAAAAAATTGACAAAATTCCAGGACACCCTTGACAAATATTCAAAATCTGTTGATATCAGCATGTACAGAAAACTAAAATCTATGTTACTACTAGAGAAATATTTGATTTATTTTGGCCAAAAAATTTAAATTCTGTAAAATCTGTAAAAAAATACTCGCGCTCCCTTTGGCCGCACCTTAAATAGTTATATATTTCGCAACGTGTATTGATTGCACTTATCTCCTTTTATTTATTTTCATCCATCCCACCCCCGGTGTATATTTCTTTCTGTCCACATGTTTCTCTCTTCACTCCAACCAGTAGCCAGACATGTCCACATCATGTAAATGCCCTGTTGGAAACATATCGTATCTCTCTGTAATAATGCGACAGACAGCTCTTAGCACAGCTACTGTCACACCCACATTTCCACGCAACGACCAAGCCTGGTCAGAGTCAAGTTCACACTAGGACACTAATAAGCCTAGTTTACACGGTGCGGGCAAGCCAGTAGCTGGCCTTCTAGTTGTGTTGGCGGTGATGAGCTCTTCTGTACTGACCCTTGCAGTTCACATCGGGTAGTCAGTCAGTCAGCGGGGCCGTTTTAAGTCCTTCGTAAGCCCTAAGAACTTTTCCTTCGTATCCGATATTTTTACACATTTTTATACTAATTTAATCGTTTGCACACACAAAAAACAATAAATCTTGAAGACACTCGCCAATTTGAATGCATCGTGAACGCCTTTGAACCTCTGTTGATATAACATTCTGGGTCAGCCAATGGTTCATGATACGTCCAATGCAACTACGCTTAGTAACACTAGCATAGTTACACTACTATGTCTGTAACTACGCATAGTAACACTACTATGTCTGTAACTACGCATAGTAACACTAGCATAGTTACACTATGTCTGTGATTATATCAGTGAGGCTCTTGAGAAACTCGACGACTTAAATTATTGTTTTTACTCATTCAAAAATAAAATTAAATATTTTAAATTAAATTTTTCCTTTTTTTTTCTTATTTAGATTTTTTGTTTATGTTTTTTTTTAAAAATGATATATTGTAGGTCTTAAAATGTTCGTAGGCCCAAGGCACTGTGCCTAGTTGGCCTAAAGCGGCCCTGACTTAGTAGCATAGCTATATACACCGTGGTTTTTTAAGGATGAGCATGTATGAAGAACGTAGAGATTTTATTCGTAAGGTAAAAAATTAACCCAGATCTATCTCTAGTCGGTGACCTGGTGGTCTATGGGTAAGGTGTCAGACTTCTATGCTGGCGGCCGGGGTTCAATCCTCGGTCCCGGCACAGATTTATCTGATTACCAAACCCTTCCTTCACCTCTGACAAGACATCTTGTGAATGTGGGGAATACCAGCCAACACACCGTGGTTCGGATTCCACGTTAAACTGTAGGTCTTTCATTTCATCTCACAATCACCCTACCATTTCACATTAGCGTAAGTGCGTATAACCCGAACGGGTAGTAAGACGCGGTGCTAATAATAATAATATCTCTAGTCTGATATAGTGTTTACGATGTACTAGATCTTCTGATATGGGTTAGACTAGGGACGGCCAAGATTGCTATCTACTGGTCAAATGGTGACCTGGCGGTCTAGGGGTAAGGTGTCAGACTTCTGTGCTGGGGGTCCGGGGTTCAATCCTCGGTCCTGGCACAGATTTATCTGATTGCCAAACCCTTTCTTCGCCTCTGACAAGATATCTTGTGAATGTGGGGAATGCCAGACCTCCGCCGTGGTTCGGATTCCACGTTAAACTGTAGGTCCTTCATTTCATCTCACAATCACCCTACCATTACACATTAGCGTAAGTGCGTATAACCCGAACGGGTAGTAAGACGCAGTGCTAATAATAATAACAATATTAATAATAATAATAATAATACTGGTCAATCGAGTTGAGTTGTTGTACCACTCGACCTACAGATGTAAGAGTGAGACGCCGGCTGTAACAGATTGTCTCTTACAACTGCGTCTCACTTATCACCCTTCAGTAACGTTCGCATCACTGTGAGAAACTAAAAATTCGTTAGCTGTTGTTTTAGCTCTTTAAACTGTTTTATTGATTTCCTTGTTTTTTTAAGTTTCGTGG
>JBCFYV010009038.1:0-37865 GCA_039000515.1 Timema cristinae | reverse complement strand
AATTTGTTTTTTTTTATATTGTTAGAATGAGTTCAATTTGCCCACCTTGATCTACAAGCAGTGAATTTCCGATACCTTTTTGTGAAATTTTTTTGATTGATTTTATTAAGTATTCAACTTCTACCAGTAGTCTTAAAAAGCGAGACCAAGGCCCGGGCACTATCTTTTTAATTAAATATTAGCTCGCTGAAAAAAATGTGGTGTGGAAATAAAACACACACTGTTTTTAAAAGGGTGTGTTCAAAAAATCACATTGAGTAGGGGCCCTATAAAAGGAGAATTTAACTATCCCAAGGAAAAAGGGGGCGCCATCGCCCTCCCCCATTTGGGAGAAAAAAAATTATAAAATTGTGTTCCTAAAGTAGGAGTTTGAAAAACAACACGTCCGTACCTCGGCTATATTTGAGAAACCCCCGGCCCGCGGGGTATGAAAATACAGTCAAATATATATTTACATTGTTTTCTCTCTCTTGATTCCATGTCTCTGTTTTAAAAGTTAAAAATTTAAAATAAAAAAACGCCGTATCGGGTTAGAGCCACACCAGCTTGCGGGCTAGACTTGAAAAGTCCTACAATTGTAGTAAAGCCCTGTGCAGGCTTTATTTTAAGTAAATATTTCTATTATATTCCCGGCGGGGAGTACGGTAGAATATCCCGCGATTAGTTGGCTCTTCACCAGGGCTAGATTTTTTGGGCCGGGTTATAGCAAAATTTCGTGGTAATATTTGCGTATTCCCATTAATCACGGCGCACGTTTTCAAAATTAAAAGGGGTGAAAAAATTCTAAATGTTGCGTAAAAATTGTTACCCTAGAGTTGAACACCTGAATTCGCTATCAACATCAGAGGGGGGAGGGAGGGTTTGGATCAGTGACTCACTATAAAAGATCGTACACCGGTAATTGTAATTTAGTAATAATGGATAAAATCAACGCGCCCCACCCTGGGTACTTGGAAGCAGGATTTGTGTTGATTCTGCCGCGGGTTGAATACTTTACCTATAGAATTTAAAAAAATACGCTTTAGAATATAAATCGTGCTTGGAACTTACTCTCTCCCCTAGCATACAAAATTGAGAGATTATAAAATTGTTTGAAACTTTTAAATATGGGCGTAACCAGATTGAGGGACCCCCGTCTAAAAAGAAAAATGTCATAAAATTCTGGCATCGGTAGACGAACCGTAATTTAGTACGTGCTAGGACCTGACTGTTAATGTTTTTTTTACAGTTGTCCCCCTCACCATGCTGTTAATTTTTTTTTTCCTTTACAGTTTTGGTTTCAAATCGAAACATGCCAATGTAATTGTAATTTTCCGGGTTTTAAAGATAATGCAATAAGTTTATAATAAAAAAATGTGTAAAAATATCTTTTGGGTGGAAGTGTGTACATCACTATAAAATTTAAATCGCCATATTCCTTTTAAAAATTACCGCGCATTTTAAAAAAAACAATGTGTTTGGCTCACATAAATCACCAGGTCCAAAATTGGGACGCGGTGAACGAGCGCCGTCATTTAAGGTAATTTTTAAAATGGCCACCCGCGTTACTATAATTTATGTAAAGGGAGAGGAGAAAAAACTTTTTTTTAAGGGAAAATTTTGTGGAAAAAAGTCAATTGTTATTGACAGAAGACTTGGGTGTCCCTTCTGAAGGATAGGATCCTCATAATTATGTTTAAATTTTTGGGTATAATATAAAAAATTAAATTAATTTGACTTTTCGAACGTAAAATTCTAGAGATTGGTTTGTCGCCCCACTACTATAAATTTGAAATCGTAATTTTTATTTTTAGTTTTTACCAACATAACGGGTGCCTCTTTTTGGTTTTTTTTTGTACACCCCTTTTTCACACTGATATTAGGGGGACGCAAATTGGGGTAAAAACTATTTTTGTAAAAAATTTCTGTTAAATTTAAAAAAGGTGGCAGTGTGGATAAATTTTATGAATTCTATGGTGTTTTAGTGAGAACAATTTATTCCCCCGCGATTACTAGCACGTAACACTACAAAGGTATACCGGACAATTTCAATTTTAAGGCCGGCGGGCCCAATCTCGTGTGGCGATTTTTAAAGGCGAGGTTTTTTTCTAACAAAATTAGTGAATTTTTTTCCAGGGGGAGCTCATAGAAATATCGGTTTTTCGACACACAAAAACTTTTCCCCCAGGGGGTAAGTCTCGTGACATCTCGCTTAACGCTAAATACATTTTGTGTTTAAAAACCCGCGTGATCAAACACAGAAAAACTATTGCTAGACAAGTTATCCTGATAATCCTCCGAAATACAAAGATTATAGGAAAAGCAACCGAATCCCTCACGGGTATTATATTTGATTGAGTCGAAAGCGGGCGAAAGCCTGCGCTTCAAAAAGGACATATTTGACACTATTTGCAAAGTGTTTTTCCCCGCTAGACTCAGATGAAATATCAGAAAAATAGCACGTACTGCGGGTTTGAAAACCCCATCCTAAATTGCGCAAAAATATTTTTAAAATCTAGACCCCGGGGTTAAACAACACTCGGGAAAAGTGCTCTAAAACATTAAAAAAAATATTTAAAAAAAATAAAAGAGATAAGGGAAAATTAATAAAATATAAAAATTGTATGCGTAAATTGGCTAGCGCGGTGTTTCGTTGAAAAGAAAAGAAATATGTCGTTCAAACGGGCGGGTTCTTGACATCATACTACCCGTATTCTTTCAGCTTCGTAGGCGCATTGGTAAATAATTAAAAAGTCACAACTTAAAAAAGATGCTTCTGTTCCCCCCAGAACTATTTTCCAATAAAAGCGAGACAATGCCCCCACCGTTTTTTTAAGATGAAAAAAATTCTGAAATTAGGGAAAAAATCGACGATTACAAAAATTGGTAGTTTTAGAAAACATCAACAGCGTTATTTAACAGACGGGGGAGAGCGAAAAACCCAATTTAAAAATACCCATCGGGGGCCCCCACAGTTTAAAACGAAGCCCCGGTCGACCTTGTCCGAAGAAACGAAAAGTAAAAAAAAACGCCCTAGGAACAGCGGCGATTCACCTCGATTCTTTCGACAAAAGGCCTCATTTCAAAGCAGTCCTATTGTGAGATCCCAGAAAAGGGGAGGGTGGGGTGGGTGGAAGGGGGGTCATATTTTGTCCCTAGATCAGTTTGTGAATGAAAAGGTTCCCCCAAAATTTTTCGGTAACTGCGGGAAAATTTTTTTCACCTTAGTCCACGGAGAGTGTCTATGCCCTGTTTTTGGGAAATTAAAAAAAGGGGGGGATTTTTTAAAAATGGGCAATTCGGTTTCCCGAACGATAACGATTATACCTGGGTAACACACACTAAAAAAGGCACGAAAGGACTTTGGGAGTTTTGCCCAAAAAAAACGTAAAAAAAAGTTTAAAAGAGAGTGATTTAAAAAAAAAAAGACATACAAATTTGCCACGAGCGCTAATCGACAAAATTTTATCCTAACGCAAAAATAACGCCCCAGCAGCCTACATAGGAAAATTTGAAAGGTTTTTTATCCCACGACTTACACGCTTTCGGGTTATACGCCTGAGTATTAATTACCCAATGGATTAGAATAATGTTTTTTATATTTTAGGGGAAATGAACCGCTTTTTACGGGGAAAACCCATTTCGAAAAAAGCCACTACATTCACCCCCAAGATTAAAACCTCGAGCCCCTTCCTCGACAATCTTTTCAACATGCAACTTGGCGTTACCCAAAATAAGCCACCGGGCGGGTGCTCTTACTACCTTTTTGCTTTATAATCTTTTGATTGTTGAAGGGACTGGGGAAGAACCTAAGGCCCCGGGTGTTGGAAAGGGAGGATTGTTTGCATTTGCTTCTTTAAGTAATATTTAATAATTTTTTAAAAATCAAGATTTTTAAATTTTTATTTTAAATTTTTTTTTTAATAATATTTTAATTTATACAAAAAAATTAAATTTTAATCTAATAATAAAAAAATCTTTGTAAAAAAAACATAAAAAAAGTAATATTAAATCTGGGTCTTAAAAACGATTTCGACCATCGTCTTCGATTTTTTACCCGTCTATCGACTTTTGAATTTTGACATCTTAAACGATTACGCCATCGTCTACGTAAATCTATTACGACCTCGTCTTGTATATCGACTATGAAAATCCCCTATTTTCTAATCCCGGCTCTGAACTTTAATCCCCTAGCAAAGAGCGACTAAATACTATCTTTATTGCATCTTGTATTTGAAGGAACTTCCATTTTGTGCAATTTTATGGATAATACTATCCAATAACTAGAAAACTTTTAATCTAGTACAAGGTATTCAAAGTCAATAATATTTTATGCAGTTGTTACCGATTATGTATCGAATCGTATAAAATAACACTAATAAAATAGTAAATATTAATAATGTTAAGCTCTTGGCCATAAAAAAAGTTTTTTTTTTAAATTGGACTAAAATTTTAAAATATATTAATGAAAAATTTATCAAAATTTATTTTAAAATTTAAAAATTTACTTTCAAAAAATAATATAAGCACTCATATCAAAACTGAAAAAAAATAATTAGCACACCAAATTTTACAAATCAACTTGCTATGGAATGGGAACACATTTGTTTACTGGGGCCATCCCTGCATTTTAAGGGGATCCCACTTTTATCCCCTCTTATTTTCAATCTACCACACAAGACACATTTGTTTTAGATGGAGCACTTTCAGAGCATCCAAAAATATGCACCTAATCCAGTCTGATTGAATTTTTTCTTGGGGTAGAGCTCGAAACATTCAACACCCCTCATCTTCGTTGTATTCTTCACAAATTCCACCTCTGATAATACCCACAGGTTAATCGAGTCTTCAGATGAGGGGGTTTAGTCATATTTATAACGCTTTTTAGCTCCTGCCGTGGTTTAGGCCTAGAAAACCTACTTTTTAATTGTTCAGATCCTTTGCCTACACACACTAAGCTTTTTAGGCAATTTTTCTCTTAAATTTTTTCATTTTAATTATTTTTTTAATTCTGTTAGAATTTTTTTTTTCTTATTATTAGTAATTTTTCTTCCTTTCAGCTGTTACTGCATTCTTCTTCCTTCTATCCCGGATGTAACGGGTCAGTTACATTGCAGCAAACTTTTTCTCTTGGAAGTTGAAGGTTTAGAGATTAGGAATGTGATAATTTTCATCAGAGCTTTAATTTGGGGTCATGGTATTGTTTCCAGTAGTGAAACTTCAGTGGTAGTTGAGCTTGAAGAGTTGGTTTAAGGGAGTGTGCTACTGGATGTAAAGCAACTGCAGTTTAGTTGAGGCTTGAAGATGCTGTTTAAGGGGAGTGTCTACTGGATGTAGAAGCAACTGCAGTGCTAGTCGAGTCCTTGAAGATGCGGTTAAGGGATGTGCTACTGGATGTAGATGCAACTTCAGCGGTAGTTGGTGAAAGTAGTAGTTGGTTTGAGGTGAGTGAGTTACTGGATAAGCAAAAGCTCCTGCAGGAGTATTACCTGGTTTGGTAAAGCCGGCGTGACAGTTAACAGGGCACTAAGGTGTCAGTATTATTAGGGGTTTTGTCGCAGAAGCAGATAAGCATGTTCTGGATAGCTTTTTCATGTCCAAAGGATATAGTCCTGTTGCCTTGGGAAGGAATTGATTCCCATTTGAGAGGAGCACAGCGACCCACAGCCATATTTAACAACTCGCCATAATCATCTCTTGTAGCCTTGTTTCTTATGACTCATCTTGTTTGCAAAAGCATCTTGGAAATACATTTAAAAGGTTTGAAACTACTCGGTCCAAAGGCTTCAGGTAGTGCGTTGTGTGGCTAGGAAGACACAAAATTACAATTTCACTGTCCTGTGCAATTTGAAGTAACTGTGCAGAGTTCATGTGGCGGAATGACCATCTAAAATTATCAAATTTTCCCTCTTGCTTACGAAGGAATAAAAATGACCTGTGAGCCAGTCCATGAATAATTCGTATCAATGTAGTCATTTTATTTTCTCATTTTTATCTGGTGCCAGGTGGTGCACCTTTCCATACTGAGGCTTTGATAGGTGCCTTTTAACACACAGTAGGGGGGCAAAAATTGCCCCTCTGCACTGCAGCAAGCCAACACCGTAATTGTTTCCCTTTCTCGGCTGATGTACCACATGAACATCTTGCTGCCTCTAGCGGCAATAACATGGCCAGGGTCATTATTAGCTTGGTCCAATTTCATCTGCATTCCAAATGTTTCCCGGTTTATCCATTAGATTGTGTTCAACCATAATTGTCGTCAAAAGATCAAAGTAATGTTAACTTCTTCTCTGTCATAAACCCTTTGTCCTTGCTCTACTGATACCTTCAGCTTTTCTCACAGAAAGCTCGGGTGCGGCGCATAAAGAAGCCAACCAAACGTCACCTGCCATCCTACGTCTTTGTTGAAAGTTGTTTATTTTAAAGAATCTGCCAAATCATAAGCCAGTTACGCACATCTTTTCTAGTAGGTTCAAAACCAACCCCCTGAAGCTTTTTATTGCTAACTAGCTTCTTTTCTGCATCAATTCCACATTGAAGATGCCCAAGATTTTGCTAGTAAAAGTTTGTTATTTATTCTGTTTCTTATAAGTTGTCAGTGGTAGATTGAACTGTTTACTTGCCTGCCTCAAAGAGAGTTTTCTATTGACACGCCTGAGCAGCTCTTCCCAGGTCCTCTTCTGACCAAGAAGCCGGGTGGTTTTCCTCTTATAGATGTTATGCATATTGGTCAGTTTCTGAACATAAGCACAAAATCCTTAGGTTATACAAAACCGTCATAATATTATATTTTTCACTGGCCCCATTTTAGGATCTTGAAGGCTATACCTGCTCAGTTAACGACATTCTGCATATTGGTTGTGCCATCTCTCCTAACCAACCAATGCGCCATCTCTCCCAAATGTGGAAGGAAGTGGCACACCCCACCATTATTTGATAGAATATGGTGTATGCGCCGGACAACGTACATCACATGCCCATCCACCCTACATCACTCATAAACTATGGTTTCCATATTTCACCTAGAAATTACTAACTGAAAAATAAAATGCATATTGAAGTTCAGCATACTTACCAATATCATATGATGCACAGAAATATGAATAAAGCGAGACACTTAACACCAACAACGAATAAAACTTTCTACACACACAATGAGCTCCACTGCACGTGTACAACTGAGCAACTCCCCTGTGGACTCATTGACCTTGGTTCCGAGGGTGTGCCATCTCAAGTTACCTTATTTTAATATACCTATTTCTCTATATATTATTAATATTTGTTGTTACACTTAATTTCCTATATTATGATGCATTTTAACATGGTACATTACCCCATTAATAATCACGCCAAACACTCTTCCTCCATGTAAACCCAAATCATAAAAAATTTTAAATTTCAATATTTCTTGTAGAATTAAATGAAAACTTATTTTGGAATATATTATTGGGTATTTGAAGTACTTTAGTATGATAACATTAAAAAGCATTCGATTAGGATTTACCATTTATAATGGTACAAACGCGTTGCTCTCGATGTGTTGAAACTACGACCAGAAGGACCACCCTGTATAGTCCTATAAGTACATAAACTTTTTTCTATAATATTATATCCCAGCTAACAGAAAAGAAAAGCTTCATAGAGAAAAAAAATATCTGAAAGATAAAAAAAAAATGCCAGGACTAATAAAATCAAGATTCTAAGACATACGTCTGGCCTAACTCCCTATTCCAGTGGTCAGACATTGAATCCAAATGGCGTTAGTGTCGTCGGGAGTAACGCGCTCATTTAAGTTTTGAAGAGAAATTTGAACCTCCAAGTTTACATTTTACTGATAGAAATTAATTATTCCATGCCGAATGTGATAACTAGTGAATAAAAAAATAGCTCACAACAATGATACCGACAAATTACAATTAATCATTAGCTCATCGATTTAAATAATTTAAATTTGATATACTGTATTATAAATCAAATATAATTATTGTTGGTAGGATTAATCATATAACCATAGTCATAAATTATTATTAAAACATGTATGATGTATAAGGGACAAAGGCATCAATCAGTCTACCATATGACTCATAACATCAGGGAGGATTTTTGATTTAATCCATTCTGATAAGTAGCATTTAGGTCAATTTGTCAGAATACGAAAATTAGAGTCTTGTCCTTCAATAAAGGGATAGATGGTCTGTAAGAATAAATAAGCAATCGTGAAGAGTGAATGAAATGTGTGATTTTGAGTGGATTAAAAAATATTAAATATACACTCGAAAGGTGAGTGTGTTAATTAGCTATCTTAGAGCTTACATTTTTGCAGAGAAGGTCAATATCGAGCAAATAATAACCTCGCTTTGCACTCTTACTCGTTTCGTTCTTGCATACAGTCTATAAAGTTCAAGTGAATTTTATTATTTAAAAAATGAAACAACAAATTAATTTGAATTCTTCCCGTCCTATAATGGTCCAGGTTTGTTCCCTACTCAAGCAGATTTTTTCAATATCATAATTGACTTAAGCGCCAAGAGAATTATGATATTGTCTATCATCCCAAAATATAATTTAATTACATTACTGTAGTAATAATTACTTGCAGCAACATATTTATTGTTACCACCAAGCTTGTAGTACATTATATTAAGAAGTCTGTAGTTCATAATTAGCAGTTTCAGTCCTCTATAATAGTTTAATAGTTTTGTGACAGTGCCATTAAAAAAAACTAAACAAATAGTCTTACTTTTTTTTTATATGATGATACCCGCCTCGGCAGAGTAGTTGCGAAACGCCTAGTCAGTTGAGCACGACCGCCAAATACTGGGAATCGAGTCGAATCTTTATCTGATGATCTAGGGGTGGGGGGGGGGGGGTTCCTAATGGTTTTCCACTCTTCCTCCACTAAATGCTGGTTCATCTTCCTCTAATTGAACCTTTCAATTCCCAATCCATTAGCTTAATATAGTACTTAAAGCGTATACCCAACAGTTATAAGACGCGGTGCTAAATAATAATAATAATAATAATAATAAGATGTCAAATAATTCGAAAGCAAATAATATAATTTTAGTTTATAACGATTCTCTATATCTTGTGAGTGTATTATACAAAAAACTATCAATTTAAAAAAACATTACAAAATAAGTGAAATATTTATTGTAAGCTTTTAAGCATCGTTCCCCAATTACTTTACCTTTCTAACATTTAATGTGCAAATATATGTCCCTCGTCTAGATTTTCCAGCGCTTCTACAGAAACCCGTCAAGAAGAACCAATAGAGCATGCGCAAACTTTCAAGCAGTGTTTATTATTTAATAACACAACACATCTCACCATGGCGTAATCACAAAGTAGATAATGGAAAAACTTATATATGGAACCACAAGTTTTATCGATGAAAAAATCAAACCGGTAGTAAGTATATATCTCATTTTTATTTTATATACAGCAACGTGCACTGATCGTAATATTTTCATTAAAGGTTTGACGTTTCAATAGATTCAGGGTAAACAGAGATTCCCAACTTTCCCCAAGCGTGTGAACAGCTGCACCACTAAGCGGTGCTGACATACTGTACTGCTTTCAGCGTACGTTGGAATTCACTTGACCCATTGGGAACTGCGTCTAGGGGTAAAGGTGTCAGCCTTCTATGCTGGCGGCGCGGGGTCAATCTCGGTCCCGCACAGATTAATCTGATTCCCAAACCCCCCTTCCTTCACTCCTGACAAGACATCTTGTGAATGTGGTAATGCAAGGCCACCACCGTGGTTCGATTCCACTTAAACTGTAGGTCCATCATTTCATCTCACAATCACCCTACCATTACACATAGCGTAAGTGCGTATAACCCGAATGGGTAGTATAGGACGCGGTGCTAATAAAAATAATAATAATAATAATAAAAATAATAAATAATAATAATAATAATAATAATAAACAGTAATTAAAATGACCCATTGACACAAAATACAACTGATGACTTCTACGGATAAAATTTTCGATCGGTCGTCTGAGCACCATTGTTGAGAGTAGGTAACCTTCGGGTATCTTTTTTTCTGTTACACACAAAAGAAAAAGTGGTATTTCAACATCGTTTGCTAATTTGTATGGATAATATCTTTGTATTATTAGTTAAACGAAATATAATACGTTTATAAAATGCTTAAAGAGCATTAACTAATTACACTTATAAGTATTTTTAATCAAAATAGTAATCTTCTCACAAACACATAACCTAATGATAATTTAATCAAAAATTACTCACACAGTTGTCCATTTAAACAAATGTAATTAAGTTTGAAACTTTTATTTTGATTCTAGCCATAGAATTTTAATAAATAATTGTTTTCTGAAAACATTATATAAAGCTAATAACGAATTTTAAATATATTTTAGTCTTGCAAATGTAAACAACAAGGGCATTAACTGGCATATTTTATATATCGAATATTTATTTTTATTTCTAAAACATTAACTCTAAACCTGAATTGTTGTTTGGGGCTTGATATTTGTAAAGTGGTTTTTATTTGAACTATGCTTTGTACTAATTTCCTGATCTACACAAACACCAAAATAGCCAGAGTACAAGAAACCACTAAGTTTTCCGATCTGCTTTTTGACGACTGACAGGATAAACCTAATTACCTTCAGTGGGGAAGCCAAATGGTGGATTATACAGGCTCACAGTTTATTTTCTGTTTCATAATCGTAATTTTAACAGCCCATTAATCTTTCCCCCGCGCCCTCTTGGGGTGTGGTAAGAAAGGTAACGAAAGCAAAAATGTAAAGAAACACAGGGATAGATTACAAAATTTATTCTATTTTTACCTTACAGTTACCATTGTTATTGTACAAAATTTGCTTAATCGTATAATTAATTAAATAGTTTATCATGGAAATAAGCAAACGTATATACAATATACTGTACCTTTTCGTGTTCACATAGCATAAAAGGCGTCCCCTCCCAATAGACTAGACTGTGATGTCTTGAAGATGGGTTTGAATCCCCGGTAGGGTATACGAGGGGATATTTCCTAAATAGCTTAGTACGTATATACGGAATAAATAATATTCGGGGGGAAAAAAATCTTACCTTTGTAAGAGAACATGACCGAACCAACCTTGCCAAAATTTGTAGTTATTTCCTCAGTCCATTTTAGCGTCTTCAGTTTTTCAGGGAATTCCGAGAATTTCCTAAGCTATATTATAGTGCAACCGCCCCTCTGTGTTTTTTGACCGGCTTGGGACCGGCTTTGGCCACAATTTCCGGCGTTTAATGTTTGAATCCTCCATTTGTTTGACAAGAACTATAGTGATTTTTAAATAACAAACACGCTGTGATAACTGGAAATAGGATAGGCTATTCAAAATTTTCTATTCATTGTTCCTTTTTTTTACAAAACCCCACATTATATTTTTTTGAATTTAAATTGTTTATAGATCCCAATTTTCTAAATAATACCCCCCGGTGGCGTAGTTGGCTTTAAAGCGCTTTCGTGTTGATCTCGACGCTGTGGACAGGGAGATTAGACCCAATTTCGGTCAGGGAACTGGGGGGGTTTTTCCTAAATGGTTTACCACTCCCCTACACGAAACGGGTTCACTTCCTCTAATTAAACCATCCCAATTCCTAATCCTTTTGCGTAATTAGTACTTAAAACGTATAACCCAACTGTTGTTAAGACGCAGTGCTAAAATTTTTATTTATTTTGTTATTATTATTATTTAAAAAATATGGAAAACAACATTTAAAGGTATGGCGGGATCTCCTGCTTTTAACCCCAAAATCTTCATCTTTAGGACGGGGAAAATGTGATTCGGGCCTTCCCATCGCCTTCAACAACTCCGCCGCCTCCTCGGAGATGCAACCCAACTCTGCCCTGCTTCACAAAGGCGTTAATCAAAAGGAGGGGGTTTTGTCCCCTTGGGGAACCATTTCCTCATTGGGGGTTTTCCCCTGGAAGGGGAGTTTTGGGGGTTGCTGAGGAAACGTGTTTTCCCTTAAAACCTGCCATCAAACCCTTGCACACCCTCTCTCTCCCGGGATTCTGGGGGCCCCCCTTTTCCCCAAACTCTCCATAAGGGGCCTATGTTAACATCTTCGGATACCTGAACCCTCCCCTTTTTCCGACACTGATTTCCCATAACTCGCTCCCTTCTCAATTATCCCCTTTTTTTGGGAGGAACAAACCTCCTATCCCTTTTGAACCCAAATGGGGGTTTTATCCTTTTGCTTACCTGTGTTAAACCCGGGGGTGAGGCCTTTTGTGAGGACATTCTACCCTTGAATCTTCCCTCATTTTCTCCAACCATGGTAAATTCACCCTTTAAAAGTTAGTCAAGTCACAAATGTATGTATTTTCTCTCCGTCTTTTGTTGGTTTAGCAGCAAGCTTTTGTTCGTTGTTAAATTTTGAAACGAAGAAAGTATCCAGCTAGTTTTTGGCTTTAGCCGTCAATTCTGTGTTTGTGGAGATAATTGGTTTCTGCGGGGGGTCTTGCTTTGAGAAACCATTTTCCCCCTTTGGCCCCTTTGGGTCACCTCAATCTCATTGAAAGTACGGGACTCGAACCACCTGCACAGGTTTATCCGGTTTGTCTTTCCTTCCAACGGGTTTTTTCATTCAATTTTAACAAAACCCACTTCAAACCGACTTTTCCGGAATTTAATCTTCTTCTTTATTACTCCAAAATTTAAAATATTTTATACACATTCATACTTATTCCAACAAATCATTTTTTTTTTTCAAAAATTCCTTAAATTTTAAAATTTTTCCATTTTTTTAACGAAGTTCTTAAAATATCTATTGTACTCTTTTCTAATTTTTTCAACTTGTTGCAAATTGATTTGACCGTCCTAATTTTTTTTGACTTTTCCTACGGTTGGCCCCGCCTAATTTATTTTGACTTTTTCCTAGCTTTTTTTGCCCCTTTTTTCCCATTAATTTTAAAACGGTTTAAAAACTTATACACCATTCCCACCATTTTGGGAAATGTTCCCTTTTTGTACCAACCTGTTATTTATTTTATTTTTATTTATTGCAATTATTTACACATTTCAAAAAACATTTTTAAAACTTTTTTTAATTTTAAATTTCAAACATCCCTTATTTATTTCCCAACGTTCTTTTTTATTCAGATTAATTTAATCCTAGATTTTCCCAAAAAGTTTGGGAAAAGAAAATATTTTTTTACTTATTTTTTACCATTTCCCTTTTATTCCACTCGTTACTTTTGATGACCTTCATTCGCCTTATTTATCAGACATATTTTTATTTATCGACATCTTTTTTTTATTATTTAGCCAACTCTAACTCTTAATTTTTTTTTATTTTTTTCCTTTCACTTAACCGTTCCTTTTTTTTAAACTATTATGAAAATAAATACAAAATATATATACATTTAAATAAAAATAAATACTCGCAAAATTATAGAGGTTTCAAAAATGCAGATTTTCCGACTTAAAATATATTCCAGTTGAGGAAGTGTACACATTCTTGTTTGTATCTGTACAATACATCAAACGGAACATTAAAAAACTAGTGGATCACTATTTAAAAAACATAGTATAGATGACGACAAATCTACGTGCTAGCAAAAATAATGTGAGTAAGATGCCAAAATGTGACACCAATGAGTATAATTCTGTCCCAGAAATAGAATAAATAAATGAGAAAGATGAAAAAATGGAAGAACTATATATTTTAGCATATTGCAATATAAATAATGGGAAACTGTTGTCACCTGGGGTATTAGAGACATTATAGAGAACCATATGAGGACAAATCCTGACACTTATTTAAAGATCCTTATTGAGGCAATCAAACCAGCATCAATTCATTTCTTTTTCATTTACAAATTAAGAAAATTGTAATCAATATAAAGTAACTTTCAAAACGTTTCCTTGAGACAAGACCATTTTCCTGGCAATACCAAAAACCTACATTGTTTTGTGCCTGTATCAAAAAAACAGTATGAAGGAGCAATACTAGCATTGCTCACTCCGACATACCTGTACCGTCTATGTCCCCCACCAAGACCAGACAATCTTCCTGTTTTCTGTCAAACAAATGTTAATCAAAGTGGACCAATACCACCCTTGACCACGGGTGAATAGAATTTGCAATTAATGCATTGGAAATTATTGGATTCAAATTTAATAGTACACAGGAAATATAACGTGTTACTGGTTTATAGTAATATAATGTTTTTTAAACCCTATCTTGAGTAGGATGGATGGGGTGGATATATCTATATAAATATATAAATATATAAACATATATATATAGAATATACAAACATGTAGTAAAATCTTAGCATGTTAAATATACCATGAAAAAGAAAAAATTATAATTTCTTGTTTTTTATTCAAAAATTTTTTATTTTAACCTAAAATCTAGGCCAATGGGCACAAATTCATTCTGGTGAGTTTTGTGATAGAGAAGCCTTGCAAGGTGTTATTTGGTACCACAATTTTATTATTTAAAATAAATTTGAATGTGATCCCATCGAGATCCAAAATGGAATTAAGGAATGCATCCCATAAGAAATTTGTGAACAAGTTGTATTTCTCAGATAATTTAAATATTATTTTTTCGAAAAATTGAATTAAAATTGTACATTGATGACTTGAACTGTTTAAAATCCTTTATGTTGTCATGTGATAATAAATTTTTTAAGCCCAAAGAAAAAGCCATCAAATTGGTTTCCATCCCATACCCAACTTATTTCCAAATGAAGAAGATTGATTAAACATGATGGTCGATAAACCTTAAAAATGCAATTTTCTTTAAACTAGGAAGATTTTCAACACAGAAACTAATTAAGGTGAATCGTCCAACAAGCTTCTCCTAGAATGAATAAGCTAAAACATTTGAGCAGGGAATTTTTAACATGTTTGAAGGGGGGGTATGTGTTGTGAAAGGGGGATGGGCAGTTGGAGTGGGAAGTAATCTGGATAGCCAGCTCTTTGTTCACAACAGTGTTGTCATAACACTACCTCTTTTTTTAGCTAATTTAGAACATGAATGTCACTCATGCTCACCGGGAGTGTGGTCTTGAGTTTGAATCCCGGCTATCTAAGATTAAAATACATCTAATAATTTAAACATAATTAACTTAATACACATGTTTGAAAAGTATTTAATTGTAACTGAATACTTTTAGCCTATATTTTCCAAAATGAGTCCATGGAAATACAATGTATAACTAGGCAATTTAATAAATAATTTGATATGGGGGGGGGGGGTGGTGGTGAAAGCTTACGTTATTTTATTATGCTTTAGCACGATCGTACTAACCATCGCTACTACTCCACAAAGTACTAATACACTAATTAGTATAGGGATTAAGAAAGCTGAAATTTATAGAAGTGCACTCGCATTTGCTTAAAGAGAGAGTGGTGGGGAAACAATTTATAATAAAACTACACTCTGTATACCCAACGGAGATCAACCCCAACTCGCTGTCAAGTCAATACTTTGCAAACAACGTGTTCGACAACAAAATCGTAACCGGTAAATAACAAGTAGTCTATGAAATATTATTTTTAACAAATTTAATAGCTCTAATAAAATACCCACAATTGTGGTCACAAGGTAACAATGCGTCATTCCGCATTCCTTGTTCTGCGTATAGCTCAAATCGGGGAGTGAAAAGCTAAGGAAAAAGAATACGAATGTTTTTTAGCACCGCGTCTTACAACCCGTGTTCGGTTAACACTAATTTGTGGATTAAAATCACATTAGTCAGGTATCAATTTTCTAAGTTTTTCTTTTTTTTGTGTTAACCAGGTGTTGTCCAATCGTTTGTCCGTATATTGCAATATGTTCAACCAGTTGGTACAAGTCATTATTACATGTATAGCCAGGCCCCGCGACATCAAGAAAAAGTGAGTATTATTGAACCAGTCTAACAAGGCCCCTGGATATAGAATCTATAAAATACAATAATCAAAAATATCAAAATAGGCAAACAATGGAGTATTATCAACCACCGGTAACAAGGCCCCCGAACAAAAAAACAACTAGTGGGGTTCCGAGTTGAAGCAGTAATTCAAACTAAGATTCTTAGTGGATAAGTTGAATTTAAAAATTTTAGACTATAGCAGATCCATTATTTGACAAATAGAAATGGGTTCACTAATTCATACGTCAATTCATTTGATCTAGAGCTGTACCTATGATAAAGGCTTATACTATAAAATTTCCATAAGTTAAAGTCTGCGCTGACTAAACTGACTCACACATTATTATATAGCAGTGGCGCGTGGATATGAGATCATGAGCGAGGACGAATCCTGGATAACTGTGCTAAACATGGACGCGCTAAGATCTCCAAGTTCAATTTTAATCTAATCTGAAGTGTTTTTTTTTTGCCACATAACCTTCTAACTGCCAGAGGATATAACAAATTCTAAATATTAAACAACTCTAGAAGCTATCTGGGGAAAAGTTTTTTGGGAACACCGTAAACTAGGATAAAATTCCTAAATGCTAAAACCACCTTTGGGAGCTATCTGAAGAATTCTTTATTTGCAACATAACACCGCACTGCAGAAGGCAGGAAAAATTCTATACTGACACCTCTAGAATCCGAACTGAAGGGTGTTTTTTGCGACAAAACTCCATAGTCAGCCGAATGAATAGGATATAATTACTGAATATTAACACTTCTAGAAGCTGACAGCAGTGGTTTAAAAAAGATGTTTTGCGAAAAACACCATAGCTGTCAAAGGCTAAAATATTCAGAAGATTAAACACTTCTAGAAGCTAACAGAATTGGTTTCTATTTTGCAGACATGTAACCCCTTATTAATGAAGGCTAGGAAAATTCTAAATACTACACACCTCTAGTAGCTCTATACAAATTGTTTTTTTTTATGGTTGCACGGCTCCCTAATTATACTTGTATCTTATTTTTTTATATAGTTTGGAACATAAATAAAGTCAGTATAGTTTGTGAAAAATTTTGTGAGGGTTTGAACCCCCCCCCCCCTCCCTCACGCCCCATATGCGCCTTATACTTTCCTGAAAACGTTGTAATCAAATAGTCATTTTTTGTGTAAAGTTATAACGATTTCGTGTTCGATTTCGCCTTTTTTGTCGTTTGTCTGGTTTGAGGCACATTTCATATTTAGGGTTAAGACTTAGCCATGTTTCATAAACACCCAAATTATGATTTTTTTTATTTTGTTTAGAAAATGTAAAAGTAAATGCAGTATTCATGGAGATTAGATATAATTTCAAAGCATTTAAAACTTTTAATGTTAAATTTATAACAAGTAATAAAAGAGAAACTCATTTTTAAACATTACATGAATTAATGTAAATTTCAGATAAAATATAGGTCTAAAATTCAATACGCGTTTTCTGTACCAAGAGATGAGTTCCTTTTGACACTTTGAGGTGAAGATAAAACTTAACACAGTACAATATTATCGCCAGGGCCCAATTACTAGAGGAAGGAAAAGAGACAAAATAAATGTCACAACTCGTCACTCAAGTAGTAAGATGCGTGGCTATATATACTAAATATATATATAAAGCACTAAATTGTGAGTCAATAGTCGAGACCGGGGTAGCCCGAATCATTCCTTGTTCGGCAAGTTGTGTTATCAGTAGGTACATTAAACCCAGACGTTTCAGTGAAATGGCCATAACAAATTTACGTTTACATGATCAACGTGGTGTGATAATAAAATAAAATAGGTAGATTAAAAGAGCAAATAAAACCCAACAAAATTGACGAACTTTGAAACAAGTTTATTGTGTAACTAAGTCAGGGAAGGGTACCGCATAACCAATAGTAAATTATTCAACGTAAACTTGCCCGTTTGATAAAAGATAAAGGAAAGTGAAGGCCATGATGAATGAAGTTTTTGAGGAGCATGCTAGACTGTCACCGAGAAGAGATAGGAGTAGGAAGAAGAATTAGAGATCTAGAGTTGGATGTACATGAATAGTAGAGGAAGCTAGGATGAATGGTATGGACCGTCATTATGAAGGTAGGGAGAGGATTAACAAGAAGATTATTGAAAATGAAGTATGTAGGGAAGAGACACACGAGGACCAAGAACAAGATGGAAGAGACAGACAGCAAATCAAGTGTGCCAAGAGAGAGGAGCAATTTAGGAAGAGAGTACAGGAGGTAGAGTGAGGCATTTTTACTAAACAGAACCCGGCCACAGGCCGGAAACAGTTCCTTATTTTGATGATAATAATTTTCTCACGCTTTTATTATTTTTCAGTGTTGTTTATTTATCTATTCTCAAACATTCTTCTTAAAATATCCAACCATCCAATTTATCAAGACCTAGATTTATATTCACTATACACACACATATATATATAACTCATCCCTGAATTATTCCAAATCATTCCCTTTTAATATTCTGACTCATATATTATTTAAATTCGACTAATTCCATATTTTTATTCTGACCGATTCCTCTTTAATGTTCGTTCTTTATTTTCTGACTTATTACTATTTCAATTGGAATATTAACTTATTTATTCTGATGAGCCTTATTAGTAGTAATTTTATACTTTTTAATTTTGATTACAAACTTTAAATAATAAGACAATCATAATTTATTCTGAATAATACTTAATTAATTCAATCTACTCATAATTTATTTTGACTCAATCTTCGCTATGTTAACGCGCGCTGTATAATTTATGTATGCCAAATTTCTCCCTAACAATGATCTTCTACAAGTTCTTTATATATTTTTATTCGCCCTGAAATGAATCTAAGAGTTCATTATTAATTCCAACTAATTCCAAACTTATATTTTATTTTCTGACTTAATAACCAAATTATTTCCAAATAATTTTCTTAACATAACCCGACACTATACTTTAGTTATTCCAACTAAAATCTCATATATATTCGGTCTTGTCTTTCTTTGATTAATTCAATTCGTCCTCTTATCCATTCTTACCCATTACTATTTTGTTTTAAAGAGCCGTTTTTAGATATTCCAAAATTTCCGTCGTGTATACATGAGTTGATCCGTATTCATCCTAATTCCTTTATTCCAACACTACTTAATTTATTTTATTTAAATGACTGCCTGAGTTCCATATTTACGAAAAAATGCCACAGTATGTACGTAGCTAAGCCGGAGAAGGTGTATATGACCTTTTCTTACTTGAAATTTTTCCTTCTGGCGTTTTTTTCTTATGATAGAGGATGAAGTCCTTTAATAAATAGCCAGTTTGGAGGTGTGTTGAATAAATAAGGTAAGCGTCAGCATATATGAAGTTAAGGTGCCACAAATTTAGTGGCGATCTAAACTCAATTAACCTCATCAGGCTCCAATCCATTGGCTGCAGCCTGATAGCGCCTTCCTCTCGCTTTTCCAAGAAGGGCGTGATGAGTGGTGTCTATAGACATAAAAAATTAATGAATCCACAAAAACCCCAACGAACGACTTACCAATGTATCTCTACCATCACTCTTGAAAGGATTTCTAGAAGAGGAGGCTGGTCCCTGGAATAGGAATGATTCCATTGAAGGGTATGGTTCCAGTGGGAGGTGATTGACTGACTGGAGGGGCTGAATCACTGCGTGGGCTGACTCCCTAGGAGGTGGCTGACACACTGAGGTGGTTGACTCACTGGAGGTGGCTGACTCACTGGAGGTGGCTGACTCACTGGATGGCTGACTTTCTGGAGGTGCTGACTTTCTGGAGTTGCTACCTTTTCTGGGTTGGCTGACATTTTGGAGGTCGCTGACATTCTAGAGTGGCTGACTTTCTGGAGGTGGATGAACTTTCAGGAGAGGCTGACGGACTGTGGAGGAGGCTGAATCCCTGAAGGTGGGCTGACAGACAGGAGTGGCTGACTCCCTGAAGGTGACCTGACTTACAGAGTGCTAACTCACTGGAGGAGACCAGACATTCTGGGAGGTGGCTGACTCCTTGAAAAGTGGCTGACTCCCTATTGGATGACTTACCATTGTTCTATATGCTTGTAATACTCACGAGCTATCTGCGAGTATATCTCGAGGGTAAAAAAAACGAGTCTCTCATTCGAATAGCGAATGTAGAGATGGGTTACGATAGAGTAATAGTGTCAACAGCTTCTTGAGTTAAGCATCATGACTTTGAATTCTCCGTACTGAAGGGAAGAACCTTGTTTACCTGACACGGAAGGTGGACTGACCGACTGGACGATCTTTACAATGTTACCGGTGGGATGAAAGGGGAGTTGATTGGGAGTATGGGGGAGGGGGTGTGTGTGGTTGGTGTGTGTGCCCCCGTTATGTGTGGGGAGATGACGCCACCAGTTTCAAAAGAAGAAGGGTCTTGTTTGGGCTTTAGTCCTCGAAGGTGGCTGACTTAACGATGTTCCCTCAGATGGGTCTTCTTCTCTTGAAAGGGAGGTGACGACTTTCTGACCAATACTTACCATTCGATTATGTTTTCTCTTGTCCTTTTGTACACTGGTGGGCGGCCGTCATTTCCCCTGGAAAAAATGTTCATCCCGAACAGTTGATGACGATGGCCAGCCCATCGTCCGGGCACCCAGCGGTGTTAGGGGTGCCCCCATTGTCGCCACCATCAACTCAACAACCGTCACCAGAACATATTATATTTGAGTAAAAAAAGCTATTAAGCGCGATAATAAAGTATAAAGCTTATAAAAAAGGCTAAGAGTTGCTAGCAAAACGTTAATAAGTTTGCTTATATTTAGAATAATATAACAGAACTATATGATTGGTAGACTTTGGAGAACATAATTGTAAAACAATTGCTACTAAGTATTCTATACTATCTCAATTGAAAAGATTTGAATAACCAATTCATTCAAAATTCTAACTATAATGATTTTTCTTACTAAGGACAAGTAAAGAGAAACGCAATTTTTTTATATTTTTAATAGAACACAAATTCTAAACGTGTGTTAAATAACAACCAAAAAATATTAAGGTTTATTGATCCTTGATAGGGTCTACTATACTCACATGATCATAAGAACTAAGTTAAACACCAACAGATTATTACTCACTTCTGAATGTATTACATTTGAAAACAATAAATACAGGTTACAAAAAGTATGCATACATAAACAAACCAGTTTTTCCAAGCAAAAATTCTTTTGCTTTCAGAAATATGGTCTAATATGAAAAATGATCATAATTTCATATCTCAAAACAAACAAAAGTTTTCCATGTAACTAGGAACCAAAGTATTAATCAACAGCCCCCAGCTTTACTCCACACATATCTACCAGAAAAAACAACTTAGCTAACAGTATCGTACTCTATCAACCCAGTAAATTCATCAAACGGTATTAAATTACCATCAACCGTCCTATTATGAACCGCTATCACTTCCAATAAACGAGTCTCCACATCAACCATAATCAACATCCTAACAACCAGTGGCCCCCCCAATCATCGAATCTCCTATGTCTATCAGGCTGGTAGCCTTTATTAATTGCCCAGAACAATTGTATTATACATGATTATTTTAGTCAGATCAGCACGCAAAAAAGTCTAACCCCTCCTGATCCATCTCATTTACGGCTGCCATATTGGAAAAATGGTGAATACAGTGTCGATAAGGACTAAAAAGTTAAATCACCAATAATGGTTGATAAGTCCTAATTCTTTTGCTGTATATTTAGCACAGCAATATCTTTTTTGCGATGACGATAAAGAAAAAGCATCAATTATTTCTTCATTAATAATTGACATCTTTACAAGTCTTTCTCGTGAAGCTAGAACCATAATTTTCCCGAAGCTATGCATCTCCCAACGCAGACCTGATACTGATTTTTTATAATTCTAACTCGCCATAGCTTCTTCATTATAAACAACAGGTTACGGCCAAAGATAGCAAGGTTTATTACAACTTTCAATCTATTGAATCCTGGAAAAACTAATCAAGCACCCCATAAGTTTTAAAAAAAACCTTTTGTCACACGGAAACTCTTAATCCTCTTAGGTCATTTTATTTTTCACTTCAGAACACATCATCAAGTCCATAGCTTGTTTTCCCATCCATCATGATCCTATTAACTGAGCTGTGTCAGATAGATTTCTCACTTATACGAGGAAACAAATCATCAATGAATGCTGTTGAGAGTTAGAGTGGCAAAATACATTTTTATTGTGAATGTGTTTAACTCTTCACATACAATAAGTGGTGGTTCCCAATCGAAAACTTAACAAAGGCTTTATTGTTTACAGGTGAAACATTATTTGCGTTGATACTAAAAATCTTGTATATGTGATATAAACCATTTCTTTTACATGTCTATGCTATGGTCAGAAAATCATAATCTTTAAGCAACTTAAATACAATGTTAATTGTTTTTTATTTATCTCAAAAATGAGGTTCATGTATACCCAATGTATCAATAAGAATTTTTCTCTTCTAACTCTTTAGGAGCTAAACCATGGACGTAATTATATTAAAACTTTTTAGTCTCGCACATCACATTAACCATTCCTCAACCTTTCGCAAGCTACAGATCTTAGTTTTGGACATTTAATTATTATACTGAAACACCAACAAAATCGCAACGCCTTAACTGTAATCTTACTGTGACGTATCTATTAGTTTTAAGCTGTGCCTTTCTAACACAATCCCTTAATAGAAAAAGTAAGACATTTAATACTGAATCGACCTAATTAAAAACTGATTTAAATACAATTACAAATAATATATATATATAATATATATATATATTACTCACATACATAATTGAATATTAATGAACATATTAAAATAAATTAATATAGGAAATAAGAATTAATATCGTATGGGCGAGGGGAAACAAACAAAAACAAACATTAAGGCACACACACAATCATATGTCCATTAACTCAGCCTTAACATATATGCAAACATGATCGTATATATAAATAATTTAAAAATAAAACATGCGCTCTTAATATCAAATAATTATCTACATGTGGATCGACACATGATATTTACACTTTTTGAAAAGTTTATAAAAAAGGAAAGGAGCACCGATAGCTGGAAACAGTTCCAGTCAATACAGAAACACTGGAAGCTTTTTTCTAAATTAAAATGACTCAATAGGTGCTCCTCAATTAACACGCATAAAACGCTCCACACTAGTTTAGTGTGTCGGCGGAGACGGACTCAACGATGGCTGTGATCTCTGCCTCAGCTCCAGCGAAGATCTGGGCAAGATGTGACAAATATTTTGTCTTTCCATAACCCAACTTCAAGAAATCGTAAGGAGTTCAGCCGTGATTGAGCTGGCTATCTGCCCCACGACCATCGTCGGCACGGTCCACGACCGACCAGCTCCCCAAGATATGTTTGTTCAGAACAGCCAAGCGAAGTGAGGAGTGACCCATCTGGATGGAAATGAATTCGTTTGAATCTTCTTCAAATAGAGGCAGAGGCCAAAGGTAGACATATCCGAGGTAGGAATGACCTTGACTGTTTTTATCTATAAAAATAAGTGTGCGAATACCTTCACCCTCAATACATAAGAAGACACATTCACTTGGGTAATCCACCACCTGATAGTTGCGTACATGTTTAGTTAAAATTTGATGGTAATGTAGAATACAGATAACATTGTTATGTGTACTAACACTTAAGGTCATGTAAATACAGATACATTGTCTGTGTAGGTAATAACTTCAAGGTAATGTAAATACAGACAATATTGTTGTGTAGCAACAACTAATGGTAATGTAATACAGACAACATTGTGTGAGATAACAACTTTGGTAATGTAAATACAAAAACAATGTCTGTGTAGTTACAACTGATGGTAAATGTACAAAGAAGATAAAATTTTCCCTGTGAAGTAACAACTGATGATAATTTAAAAACAAAAACTTTTGTGATTATTAACAACAATGATAATGTAAATACAGACACATTGTGTGAGTAGTAGGCAACTAATGGTAATGTTAATAAATACAACTTTGTAATGTAGTAGTAACAACTTGATGAATGTAAATACCGACAACAATGTCTTTGAAGTAACAAATGTTGAACTAGTAAATACAGATAACATTGTCCCTGTTAGTAACAACTTATGGTAATGTAAAATACAGACAAGAGTATTGTGAGTAGTAAACTTATGGTAATGTAAAAAATCAACAATGTCAGGGTATAACAATTTATGGTAAAAATGTAAATCACAGACAACAATGTGTGTGTTTTCGTAACAACGATAGTAATGTAAATAGAGACAACATTGTGGGAGTAGTAACCCAACCTATGGTGAATATAAATATTGACAACTCCTGTTATTGTGTAGTAACAACTAATGTTAACTAAATATCAAACAACATTGTTTGAGTATTAATACGTAATGGTGACTGTACTAACTGATAACATTGTTGAGTGTAACAACGTAATGGTAATGGAAATACAGACCAACAAATTTTTGTAGTAACAACTGATGTAATGTAAATACAAACAACATTGTATGATTAGTTAATAACGTCATGTATTCTAAATACAGACAACATAGTTTGTGTTATTTTAACCATTCGATGTATTAATTAATATTAGTACACTGTTCTTGAATAGAGATTGTACAATTCATATTTGTCCGTATATGTACTTAGACGCTTTAGACAAACAGAAGCACAGTCTGTCTAAAAAACCATTACTTAATTACTTACGAGTACTGCCACATTTAAATTGTTTATACGACATTTTCATTTTGCTAATTATTTATTTGATATAACACATCTCTCGTTTACTTTAATCTGGCAGACTTTACTAAATGGTAAAATCTTCCTAGGCAATAACTTTGTATTTATTTCGAAATACAAAATAAAATTTAAATTGTACTATAAATAAAATATAAAAAAATAAATGATTTTGTGTCTTTATAAAACTATATTAGATCATACTAATGTTCAGATAACATTGAATTTGGAACCACTTGATGTACATGTAAGTACAAATAATCTAAATATGTGTAGGCAACATTTGATGTTAAAAAATCTGAAATACCTTAATGATGCAAGTTATAGAGACTTACCGTGGCGAAAATCTCCGGCGAAATCAGGCGCGCCCGGATACTGAGGGAAACGCTCCACTTACACGCCGTCCTAGCCCTCCGCAAAAATCCACCGAAACCATCCTTGCTCATTTTGGTTTTAATAAATAATTTTAGCTCAAGTTTCTTTTCTCACAATCACAAAATTGACATCTTTAATGGAGCTCCCTGAAAGAAAAGACACCACAAGAGTTTATTATATTGCTATGCGACGCAATAATTGTAATAAACAATTGAATTTATAGAAGAAAAGCACTCTGAGTAGTGTTGGGTAAAATGAAATGATATAAGTAATGAATACCCACAAGATGGCATTGTGGGGTAATACGTCATACTTACAATTTTTTAATTTATAAATACCCCTTCCCCTTTCTCCCGAGTTTGAAGTCTTAGACCAAGGGTGGAGGCCAGGTGGTGTAAAAAAAAAGGGAAATTGCTCTAAACTCCCAAATGGGAAGGGCCCAAAAATAACAGTTTGCCTATTATTATGTGGGACCATACCTAAATTTCTGGAATGAATAATTTTAGATTAGGCTTGGTCCCTTTTCTCCATTGGCTAACTATTCCCCAACCTATGAAAGGAAGAAGTATTTCCCACCTTAAAATAAAAAAGGTGAACCGTCTTTCCCTTAATTGTGTGGTTTGGGAAATTTTTCACTTTAATAAGGGGGGTTCCACCCCGGGGGCACAACACATTTGAAAATTATAAAAGTTATTTTTAGTTAAATGCCCTGGTTGGAATTACTTTAAATATAAAAGGTTTTTTTAGGGAAAAACTAAATGGCGGGTGGTTTAAGGGGGGGGGGTAACTTCCCGCGTCAAACTATCCAAAAATGAAGTGGGGGAGGATTTCTTCTAAATCATTAAGAAGGACAGCCCTTTTAATAGAAAAAGGGGGGTCTAAGAAATTTACATTTAGAGGGCTTTGCCCACAGTGCAATTAGTCATAATAATGATAAAAAGGGGAAAATTTGATAGATAGATCAAATACTGCAAATGTGGATGATTTGTTACGAAAAACACCATATTGTCTAATATTTTCTAAACTAACCCGTGTGGCAATCATGTTGTATTTTAAAACAACCCAAAAAATGGAACAAGTTTTAATCTATCAATAGAATAGTAATAAAAATGGACATGTCAAGTTTTACCTGATAATAATTTGTACGCCTTGTTTCCAAGTTATGTATACTTTGAACAAATATTAGAAAAGCATTGCGACAGATACACATTTCAGTTAAGACTTTTTAGTAATAGCAGAATAGAAGGGAATTTTTGATGACATTTTGCTATAATTGACCTTTGATAATAGACTAGATTAAAAATAAATTGATCATGAGTCAAGAAATTGAGCGACTTACCTGAATTTTCCACAGATCAGTTTATTAAACATAATGCAACATAAACATTTTTTGGGTAGATTTTTTCTCCGTGTCTTAAAATATAAAATTCCACACTCTAGAGCTATATGCTAGATGTTTCTCATTTCACTGTCAATCCTTAACCAACTTCAAACCAGGCAAATGCTATTATAAAATTCATAAATGGCACTATTGATTTTCGTGGGCACTGCGTATTCTTGGAATGATATCTTATTCTTCAATATCATCACGGTCCGTCAATATATGGCCAAATAAAACCACCGAGAGTATCTGAGGTAAATTTAACTTGAACCCCGTTGGAATTTTGTTCACTCACCAGTCCAAAGAAAATTGTATCTAATCATCTTGCAATAAATGTTGAACATGTACCCCGGGAAGTTTAATTATACTGGTTAAACCCTAGGTCTTGAATCAGATAACAAGATAGGAAACATCCAAAGAATGGTTCTACATCGACGACATATCGGAGTCTTCATCATCAGAGCTAGATGGAATATCACAGTGGAAGACTTATTTACTTTGTTTTATTTATTCAAAACACGTTCTCTACCAAATGGTCTAATACCAGTGCAATTAATGACAATTATATTGTTTTTTGATTTAGTAAACACCCACAAACTTAATGTGTGCAAACGAGGGGACCTTGGTAGGAGATTAATTTTATACCACTTGTTAGTAGCATGATTACTTACATACATGATAAAATCAACTCATACAAAAAGTCAAAAATTAATATACATAAGTTGATACCGCTATTAGCTACTCCTACTAAGCCATATCGGATGAAACAAGAATTTTACTTTTATTGCGACGTAATTGTGTACCGACGACAGATTTTTACGCTTGAGCTGGACGTCAACCAATAAGATATGTGGCCGTGACGTTTCCACTAAAAGTCGATTAAGTCAAATTGTTTATTGTTGTTTACGGTTTTAAGCAACACGTTTGAAGACCACGATGTTAAAAAACTAGTGATCCACTCTATTAGAACTGGCCAACAGCCTTCAAAACTGCAACACGAAAAAAAACAAAAATTAATCCCCCTCACCCCCCCCTGAGCATTATCATACACATACCGAAAGCACCTACATACCAACTCCCCAAATTTTAATCCACAACTCATCAAAAAAAGTTCCCAAGTTAATCACCTACCACTACTCTCCCCATCCCCCACAACAAAATAGCCCCCCCACCGTCCCCATACTACACCATCCCAACGGCTCCCATCCCCCTCCCGACTCGTCTCAAACTGCCACAGGAAAACCAGACAAAACAAATACCCCTACATACCCACACCCCCCATAAAAATCAAATACCCCCCATATCAATATCCCCGTTCAAGTAAATACAAAAAGGTCAACTCCGCAAAACAAATAAGAAGAGCTCCCAACCAACCTACACTACACGCTACTCATTAGCACATATGCAAAAAAGACAATTTACTACGATGCAATCGAATAAAAACACCAAGTATTCACCAAAACCCCCCCCCTTTAACCACCATCGACACTACTACCTCTAAGCTTCCGCCTAACGAAAAAAAACACTACCCTACCCCCACCCTTCTGTTAGGCTCTCTCCTCCATATGAGCACCGCGCATCGCACAAATCCCTCTCACCGCCCATCCGGCCATTCGTGCATCTTACTAATGCCCAAATACCAATACCAATCCCTGCAGAACTAGTCAATTTATGCCATAGACCCAATGACGGCACTCCATAATCACCGGTATTGTGTACTTGTTACAGGGTTGCCATGAGTACACTGATTCCCCAATAGATTTCTATGAAGCCGCGGAGCTCGATAACCTAGTCTTGTTTAATTTTTTTTTATGAAATTTATTAACTAAATTTAAAGTGACTAATCATATAACATAGACCTTTCTTTAACCACTATTTCTCTCACACAACACATAATTGTTTCGCTTTGTTTTTAACAGTATAGTGTGATTCTGAAAGGAAATAACATTATTTAACCGTTACTAAAACCATTTTCATACTCTTACGTCAAGGCATGTGACTGCATCTGTAAATTTTGATAGATATTTTAAACTAACATTCAAAATTTAGTAAAATGCTATAAATTTGAAGCGCAGAAAAATGTTTAGAATTGAAAATAATACTCTATTCCTTCAATGCAATATTTCCCCGAAAACGGTGGTTCACTCAACTCACGGTGACCGAGCTATCATCACCAAGAAATTGATCAAAGCCCATTCACAATGACACCAGCCTTAAGCGACTAAAAATGAAAAAATAATACATGATCACCGATTACAACTGTAATCACACACCACTGCATGAAACAATGGTTTGGTCAGGTTCTTGCAGGGGTTAAATTCTGAATGTGGGTTGCGATGGGGATGATCCCCCCCTCCCAACCCAGCATTAAAAATAATCATATTCATTGAATCTCAAACCATACTATTTTGAAGAATGACAAACGCCTACCTAGTTCTAATGTGCAGAAAATCAGGCAGCTTAAAACAAAATTCCCCAGTCATTAAATTACTGTATTTTATAAGATTAATAAATTGAAAAACAATTATTTAATAAAATACAAATTTTTTCAAAACATTTTATGCAAATATAGGTCCTATATTTTTATTTATTTCTATTGAATCAATGATTTATTATTACATTTTTATGTTTTTTTACAAAGACTTTTTTATTATTATGATTATTAATTAATATTTTTGTATAAATTAGCAATATTATTAATAATAAAATTAATATAAATTAAAATCTTGATTATTAAAAATTATTAAATATATACTTAAAGAAGCATAATGCAAACAAATACCTCCCTTTCCAGACGACCGGAGCCTTTAGGTTTCTCGTCGCAGTCCATTCAACAATCATAAAGATTATAAAGCGAACGGGTAGTAAGACGCGACCCGCCTCGGTGGCTTATTTGGCTAACGCACAAGTTGCATGTTGAGAAAGATTGTCGAGGAAAGGGAGCTCGAGGTTTGAATCTTGGTCGGGTGAACTGTAGTGGCTTTTACGAAATGGATTTCCACGTAAATGCGGGTTCATTTCCTCTAAAATATAATAACAGTTATTCCTAATCCATTGGCGTAATTAATACTCAGGCGTATAACCCGAACGCGTAGTAAGTCGTGGTGATAAGAGAAACCTTGCAAGATTACCTATGTAGGCTACTAAAGTGCACTACCTTACAGCAATGTTATTATTAAAACATAAGATCTTGTAACCATATATTATCAGCAATGTTTCATTGTTTATACAATTTTTAATATTAAATCTATAACCAGTAAGACAAGTGAAACTCATACATTCATGAAATATTTAATATTTAAAGAAATAGTAAATCAAACACAAAAGTGATAAGGTATAATATTTATCAAGCTCAAAATGACATTCGGAAGGAAGAAAAGAAAAGAGAAATGTTAGATAGAAGGAATCAATGTCACTTATTCTACCCTCTCCAGCTTACTTTTACTTGAGTGAGTCATTACTCATTAGTTTGGTTATCCGACACTTTCTGGATCAGGCGGGCATTATGTTTAGCTAGTCGGTGTTATTTCTATAAATTGGTAAAGTTAAAACAATAGTTTTTCTCATGTTTTGCAATGATTAATTTGGTCCCATAAATAAATTTAATTAACAGAGCTAAACAAAAAACGAATTAATTCTTAAAAACGACATTGTGTATTACAAAATGAGAGTAAATCAAATTATTGGGGTGTAAAATTAATACTTTATATTATACTAGTATGATAAAAAAATGATGTAATTTTTACCCCTTTTAAACTATTTGTACATTAAAAATTATTTGTATTTATTATAGTATAAACATTACATTAGGTAAGCTTATTATAATTATACAAAATATTAGCCCCATACATTTAATACTGTGCCTTCACAGTGGTATATAAAATCATTTAAAAGCAAGTCCAGCCCGTTTATACTCATGAACTGTAATGAGTTGAAATCATTGAATCAGTATTTATATCTTATAATAATACACGTGTTTAAGCTGTGCAATAAAATGTTGATGGTCGAATTACCTTAAACCTACTGCTGGTATTAGTGCTGCGCGTTAGGGGAGACAGGGGAATAAGAGAGAGGTGTAAGCCTGACTGATTCATATTTGTACCATTTTCCATCACTTTAGTAAACTGCAAATCTTATAAATGTATATTTCCCCTTAAAGTTATATTAGTACCTGTTAAGTGCCAGCTCCTTACAGTTATGTATTTACATAGCCGGCCATTATACCTCGTTCTGTCTTTAATTGATACATAATTGAAAGTATTTTTTCAATAATTATATAATTAAATTAATATACATGAATGTGACAATCCGGTATAGCGCTGATGACAGGACCCTAAGAAATAATTGGTTTTCACCTAGTTTAGGAAAAATAAATTTGTAAGCTAGATAAGGTTACGTTAGTTAAAATTAACTAGTGGTAAACAAGTTTGAATTTTGTTGGACAAGGTAAAATAAGATATATTTAATGGTTAAGGTTATGATGGTTATAATTAATAGACTCACTCACTATAGTAATAATAAATATTATTAAAATAGAATATTTACGTGATTTCCCTATCTATGAATTACAGGACAAAGGTAAGATAAAAAGAAAATAATATTATTTGAATGCATTAAGTCACTTCCAACTAAATTGTTATATCCTGAAACTCTTATCTTATTTCCTTATTTGATGTCATCAATAAGTTACATTTTCAGTCTTCCTGGTCGCCTTTTTCCTTCCACTTTGACTTTTATGACGTCACTCAATAGGCCATTATTTATTCTCATAATGTGATTCACGATGATGGAAGGATAACATTAGAGTGGACCATCTAGAAATAGGGTGTAATGAGGTGGACTGAATAGAACTAGCTAAAGATAGAGATAGGTTGTAATGGGGTGGACTGGATAGAACTAGCTCAAGATAGAGATAGGGTGTGATGAGGTGGACTAGATATAACTAGCTCGAGATACAGATAAGTGGCGTATTTTTGTAGTTGCGACAATGAGATTTTGATTTCCTAATGTCATAGAGTAATTAACATATCACTGGTGAATTATATAAAAATAGACTTACTACTTACTTCTCAAGATAGACACAAGAGCAAGGTGAATGCGGTTGGAATGAGATACCTAAGAAATGTATGTAGAAAAGTTATCCTCTATTTTAAAATTTCGTCATCTGCGTTGTCATCTAATTTCATATGATCCTGCTATATGACATAAAACTCCGAGATTCCAGCATTAGAATATTGTGAAATATTTTGTATTTTACATTATTATGAACACACATTTCTGCCATTTAAAACAATAGACTTACAAAATACTTTATTTCATTATATATCTGTTGTGTTTGTGTGAGTAAAATGTTTAATGTGTTTGTTTAAGATGGATAGAAAGGATATTACTAGCAATACAACAATAAGTTCACTCTTTCCTAATCCAAGCATTTTAAATAAACTCAAAGCAAACTGTTAATTTTATCACAACAATTTGATGTGTTTATTTTCAATTGGCTCGAAAACTACTTCACGGTCACGAAACAAACCTGGCCTTGTATCAATTTACAATAATAACTGTAATTGAATTTAATATTTTTGGGGGAAATGTGCCCCCCTGGAATGTGTGTCCCAGGGCAATTGCCCCCGTGGTTCTCCTTCTCCTAGTTGTATGGGTTTCAAGCCACGATTTCCCCGTCAACAGAAACCTAGACTATATTTGGTTGACGCCTAGTCCACGCGCCCACCGATACAGGTCTAACTAGTGCTTCTCCATCATTTGGCCAGCTCTTAGGGTTAAAATTAACTAAATAAAATGGGTGATAGTTTGACTTACGACTATCTTAAATCGATTATCGACCATCGTCAATCTTAAACCGATTATCGACCATCGTCTATCGAATATCGACTATCGAATATCCACTATTGACTATCAACAGTCGAATATCGAGAATAGACTATAAATAATTGACAATCGAAAATCGTCTATCGATTATTGACCATCGAGTATTGACTATCGACAATCAACTATATACAATAAATTATAAACTATCGTCTATCGATGATTTACCATCAACTATTGACTTTTAACTATCGACTATCGAAAATGACTATTCACTATCGACAATCGATAATCTACAATTGAAAATCGACTATCGATAATGTACAATTGAAAATCGACAATCGAAAATCGACTATCGATAATCAACTATCGACTATCATTAATCAACTATCGAATATCGACAATAGATCATGGAAAATCGATTATGGACAATAGATTATCGATTATCGACCATCGACTATCGAAAATCAACAATTGACTATCGACAATCGACTATCAACAATCGACTATCAACAATCTACTATCAACAATCGACTTTCAACAATCAATTATCGTCTATCGATTATTTACCATCTACTATTGACTTTCAACATCGATTATCGACTATCGTATATCGAATATCAACTTTCGAATATCGACTATCGAAATTCAACTATTGACTATCGACAATAGACTCTATAATCGACAATCGATAATCAAAAATCAACTATCGATTATCGTTATCTAATAACGAATATCGATTATAAAATTCGACTATCGATAATCGACTATTCACTATCGTTATCGACAGTTGACTAACGAATATCGACTATCAAAAATAGACAATCGACTATCGACAGTCGATAATCCAAAATGGACAATAGATTTTCGAAATCAATTATCGAAAATAGATTATCGGTAATTGACTATTGACTTTAGACTATCGACCATCGTCTATCGATTATCGACTATTTACTTTCGACAATTAATTATCGAATATCGAAAATTGCCAATCGATTATCAATTATCGCAAATAGTATATCGTCTATAGATTATTGACCATCGATTATTGACTTTCGACCATCGATTATCGACCATCGACTATTGACTTTCGACAATCAACTATTGACTATCAACAATCGATTATCGTCTATCATCTATCGATTATTTACCATCGACTATAGACATTCAACTATCGACTTAATTTATCGACTATCGAAAATCAACTTTCGAATAACGACTATCGAAAATGGCTATTGAATATCGACAATCGACTATCGATAATCGACAATAGAAAATCGACTAACGGTAATAGACAATCGATTATCTATAATCGATTGTTATCGGAAATCGACTAAAGAATATCGATTATCTAAAATTAACAATCGACTATTGACAATCGATAAACAAAAATGGACAATCGATTATGTTCAATAGATTATCAATTATCGAAAATAGCTTATCGATTATCGTCTATCGATTATTGACCATCGACCATTGAATTTCGACTATCATCTATCGATTATCGACCATCGTCTATCGACCATCGACCATCGTCTATCGATTATCGACCATCGTATATCGATTTTCGACCATCGTCTATCGACTATTGACTTTCGACTATCATAAATCGATTATAGACCATCGTCCAGGAATAGCGACTATCGAAAATCCACTATTGACTATCGACAATCGAATATCAAAAATCGACTATAAATAATTGACAATCGAAATGCGTCTTTCGATTATTGACCATCGAGTATTGACTATCGACAATCGATTATCGACAATCAACTATAGACAATAAATAATAAACTATCGTCTATCGATTATTTACCATCGACTATTGACTTTTAGCTATCGACTATCGATAATCAACTTTCGAATATCGACTATCGAAAATGACTACTCACTATCGACAATCGATAATCTACAATTGAAAATCGACTATCGATAATCGACTATCGATAATCAACTATCGACTATCATTAATCAACTATCGAATATCGACAATAGATAATGGAAAATCGATTATGGACAATAGATTATCAATTATCAATTATCGAAAATAAATTATCGATTATCGACCATCGACTATCGAAAATAAACAATTGATTATCGACAATCGACTATCCACAATCGACTATCAACAATCGACTATCAACAATCAACTATCAACAATCGACTATCAACCATCGACTATCAACAATCGACTATCAACAATCGATTATTAACAATCGAATATCAACTTTCAAATATCGACTATCGAAATTCAACTATTGACCATCGACAATAGACTCGATAATCGACAATCGATAATCTAAAAACAACTATCGATTATCGTTATCTACTAACAAATATCGATTATAAAATTCGAATATCGATAATCGACTATTGATAATCGACTATTCACTATCGTTATCGACAGTTGACTAACGAATATCGACTATCAAAAATAGACAATCGACTATCGACAAGCGATAATCCAAAATTGACAATAGATTTTCGAAATCAATTAACGAAAATAGATTATCGAGAATCGACTATTGACTTTCGACTATCGACCATCGTCTATATGATTATCGACTTATCGATTTTTGACAATCCAATTAACGAATAGCGAAAATGCCAATCGATTTTTTCAATTACGCAAATAGAATAGCGTCTATAAGAATATTGCCCGTCGACTAATGAATTTCGACATCGATTATCGACCATCGACATATTGACATTCGACAATCAACAAATTGACTATCAACATAGATTATCGACTATCAATCTCTAGATTATTTACCATCGACTATTGGCATTCAACTATCGAATAACATCTCGAATATCGAAAATCAACTTTCAAATAACGACTATCGCAAAGGCTATTGACTATCCGACAATCGAGTATTAAAAACCTTTTAAACTTTCGCTTCAGAAATTTTTTTTCCCTTAAAATTTTAAAAAAAAAAATTAATCATTTTCCCAAAGAAAAAAGGGGGTTTAAAATTTTTCCCTCAAAATATTTCCCCACCATTTTTCAATCGCTATTAAAATTGCTAACTTTTTAAAAAAAATGAAGTATTTATTTTTACCTCGGACTGCATTCAAATTTTTTTTAAAAATATAAAAAAACTTTAAATCCTAAAAAAAATTTTTAATAGACAATGAATCAAAATACAATGAAAATAAAAAAAACCTGGGGTTTAAAAATCGATTTTGGGTCACTTTTCATTCAAAAATAAAACTTTTCCCCCAATTTTTTTTAAAAAAAAAAAAAATTTTTAATTTTAATAAGAAAACCTTTTTACGTAAAATTTTTTACCCAACCCTTCTTTCAAAAATTTAGTTTTTGGGTTTTCCACGTTTTTTGGGGCTAAAAAAATTTTTTAAACTATTCAAAATTTGCAAACATGGAAAAATTTATTTCGCCAAAATCTTTTAACATCCGGGTTTAGTATGAAAACCCTTAAAGAAATAAAATTAAAATACTAAAAAAACCCCAATAAAAATTAAATCATAATAACTCCCCAAATTTAATAAATAAAATTCGCTTTTTTAAAATTTTTGAAAAAATTTTGTTATTTATGAAAAATTTAACATTATCCCCTAATTCGTTAAAAACCATTCACAAAAATCCAAAAACCTTAAAAAATTTTCCCACCTCACAATCAAATTTTTTAAAAGTTTCAAAAAACGTTTTTAAAATCAAATTAACTTTCAATTAAACCAAAAAAAAATTGCAAAATTAACCAAACCCAAAAAAAATTAAAAAATATTTTGGTTCTAAAAAAATTAAAAAATTAAAAAAATTTTTCATTAAATACTACAAAAATTTTTTAAAGTGATAAAAAAATCTATAAAAAACAATCCCACCTCAAAACCCCAAAATGGACAAAGTTTTGAAATAACATGAAAAAAATTTATCTAAAAATTTATTTGGACGACCTTCCCACGTTGTTTTTCCCCACTTTTAAAAAAACCAATCATATTAATTTCCAAAAAAATTTTTAAATTTTTTCCCCGAATTATTTAACCATCTTTAAAACCCCCCAAAATTGTTTTTCAAAATTTCCTTTGCTAAAAAAAACTTTGTTATTTTGCCCCCCCTAATTTAAATCGACTTAAAAAACGCTTTAACTTAAAAAACGCCCCGAAATTTTTTATATCGACAATATAAAATTCTCAATGAAATTGAAATCACATCTCTTTCGATTCGCAAAAAAAATGATGAAAAAAACTTACATAATCCTTTTACAAATCCCTCTTTTAAAGACCTCACTTTAAAAATCTTTAACCACGTATCATTTTCAACCCATCGCTTTTTGTTTTGACTTTTTTAAATCGTTTATCCCGTTAAACTTTAAACCCTTCTTCTTCATTTAAAAAAAAAAAATTTTTTTCTTGCCAAAAAAAATTTTTTTTTTAAAAACTAAAATTTGGAAAGTTTAAAAAACCCAAAAGGGTTTTTTAAAATTATTTTTTGGGAATAGGCAAAAATCGGGGAAAAAATTTTTCCACGTGCTTGATTTTGTAGAATTAAAAGGTATTTAAAAATAGTTAAAAAAATTTTTTTTTTCCTGGACCTTTTTCCAACAACCCTAAATTTTGAGTTTTATTTAAAAAAAATTTTAAAAAAATTGCAAAGTTTTTTTTAAAAGTTTTTGAAAGCTTTTAAAAGCGGATCAAAGTTGTAAAAAAACCAAATTTAGCCCCCTTTTAAAAATAAGTTTTTTGATAGGAATCAAAGAAAGGTTTTTTTGAAAATTTAACCCCCCCCAAAACCGGAAAAAGGGTTTTTTTTCTTTCGTCTTTTATTGGTTAAAAAAAGGGGATTGGGGTAAGTTTTGGGGTGGGGTTAAAAAAAAAAAAAGGACTTTTTTTTAAAAACCAAAAAGGTGGTTTAAACAAACCCAACGGGTTTTATTTGGAAATAACCCCCAAACCCCCCCCAACAAAAACCCTTTTTTCCCAATAAAACCCATTTTAAGGGAAAAAACCCCTTTTAAAGGGTTTTTTCCTAAAAGAAAAAAAATTTTAAACCCTTTTTCCCCTGTGTTTCCCCCAAAAAATTTTTTCCACCCTCCCCGGGAAAATACTTTTTTTAAATTTTTTCCCCCTGAAACAAAATTTTAATAAACCAAAAAATTTTTAAATAATGGGGGAAAAAATTTTAAAAAACTTTTTTGGGCAGGGTGAAAAAAGGGGTTTTTTTTTTTTTTTGGGGGTAAATTGCAACTCTTTTTTTTAAGAAAAAATTTTTTTTAAATTTTTTTGGCTGATGTCCAAAAAATTTTCCTTAACCCCCAAAAATTTAAGGGGTTTTTTTAAAAACCCCCCAAAAACCGGTTAAACCGGTGGTCCATAATTGTTTTTAAAATTTTCCCCCCTTTTAAAACTTTAATTTTTATCCAAAAATTTTCCTTTTTTAAATGGGGGATAAAAAAAAAAAAGACAAAAGGGTGTGCTGGAAATTAAAAAAATCCAAAAAACTTTAAAAAAAAATTTTTGGGGGGGTCCCAAAAAAAAAATTTAAAAGCCCTTTTTAAAAGTTTAAAACTTTTAAAATTCAATTTGAGAAAAAATTTTGGGGGAGGGTTTGCCCCAAAAAAGGGTTAATTTTCATTTAATGGGGGTTATGGAAAAAAATTTTTTCCGGGGGGAAAAGGGGGGGAAGTAGG
>JBCFYV010009024.1:0-17438 GCA_039000515.1 Timema cristinae | reverse complement strand
ATTGCTTCCATTCTTCTTCTCTCACTTGCACACTTTCATCTGCTCTTCTTCTTTATTTATTGGCCTCCCTTTCAGTCTTTTCCTACATACTTTATTTCCATAATTTTCTTTGGCATCCTCTCCTTCTCATTATCATTACAGGCCCATACCATCTCAGTCTTATTTAATCTAGTATCTCATATAGTCCCTTTACACCCATTCTTTCCCGGATAACTTCACTCTAGGGGTGTGCGACGCTTCAAAATTTTCAAAGCCCAATCAAATCTTGGTGTATTCGTATTCGATTCAAACCCATGTTTGGCTTTGGCAGCTGTTCGAAGCTTAGTCTGCTATTCAAAGTCTAGTGATTATATTACACTTATATTTTACATCAAATAAAAGTGAACTGAAATTACCTCTAGGGTCAGATCATGTCAAATAAACCAGTCACTCAACCTGACCATTCAATATTTAAATAAAATTTTTACCAATTTTTCTTCTCTTAAAACAAAACCCAAATAAAATTTTTAAGATTTTTTGATGGCCTCGCTTTCAAGAAATCAATTTTTTAAATTTCAAAATGGGATGCCTATGGGATCATGAATTATGATGAAAATTGTAGTGCAAGTAACAATTTTTTCACCCTGGCTTTAATGCTAAAGTTTGATCCCAGACAGTTATACTAATGCCAGTTTTTTCTTGGTGGTTTACTACCTTCCCTCTTTACAAATGTGGGTACACTTGCTCTAAAGTTCTACTTTTGTCTTTACTCCATTATTTACTTACTCTATGGTATTAGAAACTCGAAAGTAACGGTCTGCACTTTCCAAAAGTATGCCATCTATCCCTCTATTGAGCTTGTTCTAGCCAGGCCACCTCACTACACTCTTATCTCTTTCAGGTCGATTCTAATGTTATCCTCCACACCTGAATCTTTTTGTCTTCCCAATGGTGTCCCCATTAGGTTTGCCAGACACTACAATGAACTTTGTTCTAGATGTTTCAATTCACGTTGCATGTCATTTGTGTAGGTAAATGTGAAAAGACAAGATCAATAGTAAGCCCTGATTAAAGAAACTAAATACACTTTGTTTTAGTAATATTTTGTTTTAAAAAACTTGGCAATTAAAAATACATCTTTATTTTCAAATTTCATTACAACCCCTATTCTATAGGCACTAAACTAACCCTCTTTTATATTTCATTATATTTAATTTAACTGTGATTCACTTTGGTGGCAGCATGGTTTAACCCTCTTCTGGCCCAAGGCGCGTGCTGTTAATTTATCTTTCATGCCTAGATGCTTAAAAGCGCTCGCCGTATTTCAGCATTCTCTAAGCCATCTGTTGGGCAATTTGCTAACTATTTTATATTTAGTTATTTTTGAATATAGAGGTTTATCTCTTGTTAAATTTATTATTTTCTTAGTGTTGTTAGTTTTGCTTTAGAATGGCCTCCTTACAAGATGATATGATTGTTTTGGAGCTCAATAAAGACATATCTGCTAGTTCTGATGATAACGATATTGAAATTGAGTGTATAATGATAATGAAGATCCTGAATTATTTGATATAAGTGACGATCTGGAAAACATATAAATGGGGGTAGTGATTGTGCTGCTGCTGTAAGGATCAACCACCTTTGTTGACATTTACTGATAAGGCTACAATTTGATGTTCCAAATGAATATGTGGGCAATACTGGTCCTGTGCGTGACTTTCCTGTAGGTTCCAATTAACAATGTTATATTAAACTAGTGTTAGGTAATAACATTTTTCAGCACTTTGTCGAAAACACAAATATTTCAAGGGTTTAGGCAACAAAAAATAGGTAAAATGGATCAAGAGTGGTATGAAACTACTGAGGATGAAATGATGGCCTACATAGAATTATTGGTTTTTATGGGTGTATTTGATTTGCCAAAAACATCTGATTACTGGCAACAGCTCAGTCATTGATTGCCCTGTAATTCGTAATTGCATGTTGCCCCTCTGCAGAATTGATTGTTTTCTTGAATACCTCCAGGAAAGGGGAGTTGGAGTTGAAAACTAATTGTAAATATTAATTAAATAATTTGTTTGGACTATATATTTGTAGTTTCTAGTAATGTTAGTGTGATTCCTAATATAATAAGTTGTTCCTAAAAAAGTCAACGTAATATGTTAATTACATCCCGAGTTATTGCTTATAGCATAGACTCATGTGCAAATTTTCATGTTATTAAAATAAAGGAAATGGTGAGGAATTGGGCTCTTATAATAGGGCCGGGAATGAATTAAGGCATCACTCTCGCAATAGACTTAACTGCTAATGACAGGGAGATTGGAGTTAAATCTTGGTTGAGTGTTCTATTTGTGGTTTTCATAAATGTTTTACCACTCTACCTTCATGTAAATGTGGGTACACTTAATTTAAATTTAATCTTTCTCATCCTTAACTTAGTAGCCTAATTAATACTTATACGACTAACCAGAACGGGTTACATTATGTTAAAAAAATAACTATATACAGTTTGAATTTAAAACCACATAAAATACAACATACGAATTGTGAATCTTAGATATCATCAAATATCTATAACAATGTTTTCTAGAATTGAATCTCTCTTACATTATCCAACTGGTTTCCATTAACCCCTTAATTTATGGTATATAATCCTGCAGCATAAGTAGTGACAATCATCAATATTTTATTAAGTACAAACCACACACATCCATATTTTAGAACACAAAATGTAATTTAATTAATTACACATTAGCGTAGTTTAGTAAAAAAATGTAAAAGGTATCTTTAGGAACTATACAGTATATTAAATCAAGGAGCATTACTTTTGTTTAAGGGATTTTTAGTATTAACATTTTTACAATCCAGATCTGTAAAGAAATCATCATTATCAACAATTGTTTCCAGCCTGTTGCCGGGCCAGTGTAATAAAATAACCCTCTTAGGTCTTGCCACCCAACTATTATATTTTGTATAGATATGTAACTTTATTTTCCACAGGATCAATTGCAGCATTCAGCAGAACACCTTGTGGCAATTGTTGACGGAAAGACGAAGGAGATTGTTGGTACAACCTACTTGAAACTAAAGGAGATAGTGGCATCAATCCAATCTTGTGGCTTACTTTGACCAGACAACGGAAGAGGCTGCAGAAGGGAATTCTGAACAGGTCAGGTCATCTTAAATAAATATCTGTGTTACTCTTATAATAATGGTTTAAATTAGGAGGTATAGCCAGCACACTTAACTTTGCTGATACTGGAGTAGAAATTGTTTAGATAGGAGACTTAAAAAAAACACATTTTTAAGGACAAACTTTCACTATCATGAACAACTTTATCACGTCAAAGAGAGTAGACTTTTAATATAAAAATAGTTACTTTTATCAACCTGAAATTGAATTGTTAATTGTTAATATATCAATAGAGATGGGTCGAATCCACTAATTCTATAAATCTGTAGTTAAATTTCAAACTTTTTTAATGTAATAAATTCATTTAAATAATAAACTAATAATCTGGGATTTGTTAGTTAAGTTTTCCCTATAATTTTGTTGAGCTAAACCATCAATATACAGTATAAGAAATCTGAAACAAGCTTCAATCCAATATTTAAAAAACTTAATTTTTATTGATCTTGATTCTGTTATTTTCTTGAATTCTTGAATATCCTTAAAAATAAGGTTACTTTCCTAAATATAATCATTGATTTTATATCTACGTGACGTTTGTATTTAATGCTTATTAACAATATTATTATTATACTAAAGTTGGATTAACCCCATCTTCCTTTAACTAGACGGGTACCCAAAATTTCAGCCGCTTTTATTTTACAGCTACCATAACTAGTCAACACAATTGAGTTTAACGACATGAAACTGTGTAAATGTGTGTGTGTTATATATATATATATATATATATATATATATGGGTGTACAACTTCATTATTTGAACCGTTATGAATATGCAAACCTAATAAGAGCTACCTCAAAATTATGTTCATTTTAACTTGTTAAACTTCTCCTTTACATGAGATACATCAATGGATTAGGTTTGCATGATTAATAAAAGCCCATAAAATGTAGAAGTTGTAGACAAATGCACGTTGCAATATACTGAAACTTATTGTAGCTAAAATATCAGGAAATTTGACAAAATCGGCGACTATAAAAACAACAGCTTTTGCTTGTAGTGTGTGCTGACCAAAATTAAAGTGTCATCATAATTGGTTAATAAAGACAACTTTTACCGAAGCCCATGAGCAAAAGAAGGTTCCAAAAGTAATTCAGCATAGAGTTGTCTTTGTAGGTATATTGATACAGTACATGTAAGCAGTGTTTAATACAGGGATTTAAAAAAAAAATTAAAAATCTTTGCCAATACACAATACAAAATGTGTATAGGCAGTCACTTTGGTATCCCCTGGTGTGATCCACAGCTCCCTAGTAACACCACTGATACTCCCAACCTGATAATATGCCCAAAAGTTATGTGGGAAAATCCTCCTATAAATTCATTTTTACAAAATCCCTAGTTGCGACCAACTAAAAGGTAGAGTTGTGTTGAATTCATTATTCTACGAATCCAAATCCTAAATCAGAATCTTCATGTAACTTTCAAATTCTGAATATCAAATTTGAATCAGAATACTGGAGAAAATGATGAACCTCAGAGGAAATATAAATTTAGTAGAGTAATAGAAAATAGAATTAATGACAAAAGATTATAAACAAATCCATAAGATTAATTAATTTTAAATTTATAACATTCATACTTTCAGTTAAGTGTTAAATTACTGGCCTGGGGCCTGGTTATTGAGCTTGTCCTAAAGTTAGGTTAGTTCTGAAGCATTTATAAGCAGATTTATAGCTTAAAAACAAACCTCAATAATTGCAAAATTGAAAACAATATTTTTTAAGGATTCTAGTCTTGAATTCGATGTTTTATTGAATCCTCAAATCTTGAATATCCATAGTCTGAGATTCATCCCTTCAAAAAAGCTCGGTTCACTAGTACTGTTCAAGGGGCTAACTACTACATCTGAGTAAAACCACAGTTTCTCCATAATTGAGATTATATGTTATTTCTCTTAGTCTTTACACAATTTGCTGCTGTAGTGATTGTTGGTGTTTTTGTATTTATAGCTGGAGGCAGTTGAGGTTGAGCAAGTGCAAGAACCAGCTGTGGAGGAGGAAGTCTATGTGGAAAAGGAGCCCACAGTCGTCGCTCAGGAAACTGCAACATTCCTTCAAGGTAAGTATCAAATTCATGTTTGGTTTTTTTTTCTTTAAAAAATTGACCTTTAGATAGCCTGACCCAGATTATAAGCTGTGCCCTAAAAATTTGGTCAGTTTTATTTATTTTAATCCACTAGATTATCGCTATAATCGTTGCCAAAACTTCATCATTAATTTCTGACGAGCTAACGTGCTTAGAATCGGTTATGGCGGACGACTTAAAATTTTTGTAACGTGTGAAATGTGTTCTTTTTTCCGTTAAAAAATCCTCGATTGATTATATTAATTTTGAGTTTATTAGAATTTTTTGTTTTGATTTTCAGTTTTGAAAAATTTTTGTGTGCTTAATAAATAATTATAAGATTGTGAGATTAAAGTTTCGAACAACATGTGTTGTAGTGATCAAGTCCATGTTTCACATTGAGGGGGTATTAGGGTATCAAGCATGTCAGATTCTCTATTCAACAATGCTTGGAAAAATAATGGAAAAGGAAATGTTCAAGAATCAAATTGAACTTTAGAATCGAATTGAGAACTGGAATCGAGAAAAACAGGTATCCTGCCATCTCTAATATTTATTTGACGCCAAGTCAATTCGATTATTTCTAAGAAAACTTGTGTGACTAGACTGAAAAAACTTTAAAAAAAACCCTTAAAATGCATTATTTTATTCTAACTAAAATAACAGCTATAATTAACTTATTACAATGTAAAATAATGATCGAAGTTTTGATATTCTCATTTTCGGGGCCATAGGGGATCATAACACAAAAGTAGGAAAATAGAGAGAAAGATTTGAAGAGATGTTAGGGAAAGGAGGATGGTGAGAGAGAAAAATAAGAGGTAGAAGGCTGTTGGAGTTACATGCAAGAAATAAATTGAAAGTGGCAAACAGCTGGTATAAGAAGGAAAGAGAAAGCCATAGTATTACTAGATACAGTTGGGAGGGGGAGCAAAAGTCGGTAAAAAAAAAATGAAAAGGCAGGCCTTGTAATGACCAAGTGTGTTCTTGGATAGTAGCCACAGGTTATGTGTGGCAGACATAGAGGAATGGGAATGTTGGAGACTGGTAATAAGACAAGAAATAAGAATTAGGGTGTAGATTATAAAAAAATGAAGAGGAAATAAAGCTGTACCTAAGATTGGCAAGAAGCTTGATAGCCAAGGATGAGATGCAAAGGGTGGAGGTTGAATGGATAGGTTTAAGAACATTTAGTGGGATCTCAGGGTAGAATGTGAGAGGACAATGATAAGTATTAAGAGGAATTTGGATGGAAACACCCTGGTGGAACGACAGGGTGAAGGATGCATTGGAGGAGACGCATATAGCCTTTAGAAGGAGTTTTGAGAATAGGAATTGGGAAACAAAGGAAAACCCATGGAGAAGAAGAAAAGGATAAATGATGTAATGGGAAGCTAGGATGGGTTGGATGCAAAAATTGACAGAAATGCTGGAATGGGATGGGGTCGGACGAAAAGAAGGTGTTATATAGCCAATGTAAAAACAGGAGCAGAGAGAAAAGACAAGTTGTTAGAATGAGGATAAGAAAGGGTACTATGGATGAGATATTTTGAGAAATTGTTCAACCGGGAAGAGTAAATGGGGATAAGATGAAAGAGAGGGAGCGGGAAATATTTAGCAGAAGAAGATGAAAGGGGTCCCAAATAGAAAGAGGTGGAGAACACTTTGAAGAGGATGATACAAGAGAAAGCACAGGGTATGTACAAATTGACGGGAGATGATAAGAGCTGTGGGTAAAATACCGTATCTATCCAAATCTGAATGGGGTTTTTTTCCCAAATTTGTAGCTTCAAAATCAGGGGTTGTTTTAAAAAATCGCAGACAAAGGGAAGGGGTTAACCTACATCAAAAGGTAACATTTTACATATCCATTTAAAATTTATACAATAATTTTGAGGCCTTTGTTTTTAGAGATTTTATCAATTTTCGCAGATTTTAAAGGTATAACACAGATCACAGAATATTTGGTTATTTTCACTGATTTTTAGGCTAATTTTAGGCTATCTTTAAAAATGACCATATTGTTGTGGCTCGATAACGATCCCTCGATAACCATAGTATTCACTAGTATCACATTAATCGATACTATATTCTAAAACTAATTAAAAAGTAATTAACATGGTTAATTTCTCAAATAGGTTTGGGCAAGTATGGGTATAATTGAGTTGAATTTTATTTTGTTGTTTGTTATTGATTACTTTCCAATTCCCTTCACTACAATATTAAAAATTTAGATAATTTAAAATCAAATCATGAACTATCAAATTGTTGCATATTTAAGTCTTAAAACTTTGCCTACATAGCTAGCGCTTGTCAAGTGAGAAAACTAATTGATTTCAAACAAACAATAAATAAAACTTATGGTTTACTAGAAAATTTTAGCAATGCCGAACTTTAGTTTTAATTCGTGAAACTACAAAATGTCCAACTTTGAATAGTATCAAGTAATTTATTATTATTTAATTAGATTTTTTCTAGCTCATCGATATTATCACAAATCTTTTATGCTTGGCTGTCATGGCGGTTAAACTTTTACAGTAATTCATAGCAGACGTTGGCTAGTGGTTAATTTTTTTTTGTAACATGTAAAATGTGTTTACCTTTTCTTTATAAAAGCAACAGTTTGTTGTATATTTGTCCTTTGATTTCTTTCCCATATCTCTCCACTTAATTTATTTTATTTTCGCAGGGTATCTACCAATACTGGAAATAACTTGATTTTATTTTTGATACTGGAAATATTGGAATTTTGAATTAGAAACTGGAAAAATATTCAGCCTTTTTACAGTGAGTGAAATGTTGGATTAAGCATTTTCAGACCCCGATATTATTAGGACTACCGATGTTTTCTATTTTGACCACCCCTCTGGTCTACTTGTTTGCCACACAATTTGTTGACCTTGTATATGACCTAGCAGTGGGGATGTTTGCCTCACTTGCCGACCTTTCTATTCTCAAATCTCTACACTAAGCCCCCCCAACCCCTCCTCCTTACATACTGAAAAAAGAAACAAATAACTGTTTTTTTCTACACTAGGAGCCTACCTCTCCTTGACCCCCAAATACCCCCTTTCCCAAACTTTTCTCCAGCAGTAACCATTATGAGCGATGAATTACTAGTAACTGCTCAAGTTCAAACACCACTTCAAACTCTTGGTGTACCTACCTGACCTTGACATTCCAAGGTACAGTACAGTATTTGAGGTCCGTGAAGTTGGCAGAACCACTAACGGCACAAATTCTGAAACCTATGCCAATATTTAGTGCTGAATTTGGCCACAAGAATATCCTACCCCCCTAATTTGTTTTCGCCATAGTTTTTGTGAAAACTTTAAAAAAAAAAGCTGGGTGCGGGCCCAACTTCACGTAGCAGCACCCATAATGGCACAAACGAAACCTATGCCAAATTTAGTGCTGAATTTGTGCCTTCAAGAATATCCTATTCCCTAATTTATCCGCCCCTAGTTTTCCGGGGAAAACGCCAAAAACGCTGCTAACACACATTTCTGACACCTATGGATTATTTTGTGTGAAAAATTTTTGCCCCAAGATTCCTATCCCCATAATTTGATTCTCCATAATTTTTTTGGGAAAACGCAAAAAAACAAACAAAAAAAACAGTGGGTGCTGCCAGCAGCACCCATATCAGCACAAATTCTGACACCTATTGCCAAATATTTAGATGCTGAATATTGTGCCACAAAAAATATCCTGCCTCCATAATTTGTGCCACCATAGTTTTCGTGAAAACGTCAAAAAACAGTGGGTGCTACTGGCAGCACCCATGATGGCAACAAATTCTGTAACCTATGCCAATATTTAGTGCTGAATTTGTAGCCACCAGAATATCCTATCCTCATAATTTCGTGCCATTATGTTTTCGTGAAAACACCAAAAAAGAGGGGTGCAGCTGGCTATGCCATATTTAACGCTGAATTTGTGCCACAAGAATATCCTATCCCCATAATTTTGTGCCAACCATAGTTTTTTGTGAAAACACCTAAAAAACAATGGTGTGCTACACATCTATAAGCACAATACTCAACTATACAATATTTAGTGCTGAATTTGTGCCACAAGAATATACTATCCAAATTTGTGCCACAATAGTTACACGAAAACGCCAAAAAACACAGTGGTTCTTCTGCAGCACAATAGTGGCACAAGTTTTGAACCTAACCAATATTTAGTGATAATATTGTGCCACAAAATATCTCTCATAATTTGTAACACCATATTTCCATGAAAACACCCTAAAACGTAAGTGGTGTTTAACACATGTTTTTTTATTTAGCACCGCGTGTTACTACCAATCGGGTTATACGCATTAAGTACTAATTACGCTAATGGATTAGGAATTGGAAAGTTGAATTATAAGAAGTGAACCTGCATTTGCGTGGGGGAATGTGAAACCATCTAGGAAAAACCATCCTAGTTCCACCCACTGAGATTCGAACCTCGATCTCCCTGTCCTCAGCAGTCGAGTTTAACATGACTAGCGCGTTAGCCAACTATGCCACCGAGGGGTAAACCATGTTTACTCAGCACTGGCCACCCTCACTTCATGACCTAATCTTTTCTCACTTTAACACGCTGTGGATGTCGTAGTGGTATGCAACTGGTTCCACATAATATTTGAGGTTGCATCAAAGCTCAGACATATATATATATATAAGTGCCATCTATTTATGACACGCGAAAAAAATTATCTAGGAATTTGATTAATATTGATGAAATAAATTTAAAATACCTCTTTTCTTTGAATAGCTAATTTGATTTTTTTCAAAGTTTTTAAATGATTTATAAAAGATCCCATTTTTATATTATTAGTTGTAGAATTGATAATTGTATACACCTAAGGCTATATGAAGACAATTGAGAAACTGAATTCCAGATGTTATGTTTGCAATGAAGCATTATTTTTACATTATTATACTAAAATATATTTTTTAAATGTATTTCTTTATCACTCGGTAAAAATTATGGAACACTATGTTAATTGCGAGTTGCAAATACATAGCACTGTCATGTCTGAGTTTGTACCACAATTCTCAAATTATGTTTTGCATAGTTTTCGTTTAATAGGCATTCAATCATTGGCACTGCTAATCTTAAACCTATGCAAATATGTATGCCAATTTGTGCCCAAAATATTGTACAATCCTATAATTTGTGCCATTGGCCCACAATAGTGTCATAAAAATATTCAAACACGTTGGTGCGGCTAACTTCGCATAGTATTAATCACTAAATTAATGCACAAATTTCTTAGTTTTACTATAAATCATCCAACTACTGTAATTGAACCTCATACTTTTCTGGAAAATATTAAAATGCTGTGGATTGCGGCTGGAAGCACATCAACAGTACAAATTCAAGACCATGCCAAATTATTATTATTATTAGCACCGGCTTACTACCTGTTTAAGTTATACGCACTTACGCTATGTGTAATGGTAGGGTGATTGTAAATGAAATTGAGGCCTACAGTTTAACGTGGAATCCTGAGTTACTGAATTTGAACTATTTTTTAACACATGTCCATGTCTTACAAACAGCACATCTAACTCTAGTTTTTCCTATCACTATATATTTATTTAAGATTTTCCAACAAGCTGCAAACAATCAAAGAATAACAGGATAATCTCTTTTCCTAAAGAAGTTTTGTTCTATTAATGGTGAAAACTCAAGGTGTAGAGAGAACAATTTCAATGCTGCCGTATTTAAAACAATATTTTATTCTAACTACATTCTCCAAAATCTGATCATTTCAAACATTTTGTGAAGGATGAACTTCTACATTAAAGTTGGATTCGTGCTGTCAGTTTCTATTGAGTTGTAGCATTTCTCAGCAAATAATCAGAGCAATAAACCTCTATCTGCCATTTATGTTGCAAGATTTAAATAAACTACTCGAGTACTGATGAACAGAATTGTAAATGTGATGTAATGAATTCAGCAAATACTTCTAAAAATTTGTAAGCCATTGATTTAAAGAAACAATCCAACATAAAATATTCTTACTGTAAATATTGTTCGAAGCATCTCAGCATATAAAGAATGTAAAGACATCAATACTCTTCAGTTCAGAGGAGCTTGTCAAAAATCCTAGATCTCTACAACAAACCTTCACATAAGTGTCCTCTCTCCTACAAAATTGTCAAGGGTGCTAGTTGTATCTCTCCTGCAGTCATGCTCAATCCATCTGTCAGGACATATAGGATAACTTCTGCATTATAAGTTCTACTAGACAAGAAACAACTATCTAGCGTGCAAGCTGATGTTATAAAAAGAGACTACTTGGACTTTGTATCAAAGCAAGAAGTTATTGACTACCTTAAACAATTCACTACAAGTGGTGACCAGCTTGTTAAGTTCTTCATGAATATTTTTTCTAGAGTAAATGCATCCCAGGAACTACAATATTTTACTAAAAAATTCTTGTTCCCTTCCATAGCAATGTAGCCGTTGAGTGATGTTTTTCTGTGAATAAAGAATGTCTGGTTGAAAACCTGCATGAAGACAGCCTTATTGCTCAATGTGTTACTTATGGTGCAGTCACTGCAGCCAGGGACTTCTAAATATGACAATTTCAACAAAAGATGATTCATGCTGTGAGGAATGCATCAGGAATAAGGAAAGAAGCGCTTGAAAAGAAGAAAAAGATTGGAGTAGACTTAAGTCAAAAAGAAAATCAGCATCTGAAGAAAAAAGAAAATCAGAAGTAAAAAGCAGTTATGCAGAAAGCTAAGGAAGAGGCGGGAGTGTTAAAACATGAAATGCAAAAATTGAAGTTTTGTGGTTGAATGAATTTTAACTTTTGTCTACATTAAAAAAAAAAATTTTTTTGTTTTATCTTTTTAAATTTTTTAAATAATGTTAGATAACTTTAATTACCTTTATTTACAATTAATTTTTATCCACATAATATTTTTGTTATTTTTATTGAAGATTATGTATCTTTTTTACTATATTTTTTTTAAACAAATTCTTATCAAAAATATAACTTGTGAAAGTATCATCTGTCGACTAAGGACAATAGTTTTTTTGGTTTTAGAGAAAACTCCTGGCTTAATCATTCTTTGAAGTTGCGCCCCCAAGGTGTTACTAGTACATTTAAATTCTACAAGTGAGGTTAAATGCCTAACATTTTGCAGGGTGGGTTATTTTCAATACCTTCTAGGGTTTTTTTTACTTGCCCGTCAAACCCCCTCCTCCGAAGGATGTTGAGCTATGTTTCTTTTTGCTCAAGAAAAAGCCTTCAGCTTTTTTGGGTTCAAACCCCACAGAATTGGGTTTTCTTCAGGCGAGTACTTTTATCTCGAGCCCACCGAGGTCTTTTGGTGGTATAGGTTATTCAAAAAATGTAGCCTGTGGTATGCACATGTATTAAAAATTGGTTGAACCCACCTTTTTTCAAATCTGAAACTTTATTTTTCCAATCAAATCCCTAATTAAAATTTGAATTTTAGAAAATATTGTTAGCATAAGTGTTTAATTTTTCCCATTAACTAAAATTCTTTCCTTCATTCTGATTTTGTTTACGTTAATGGTAAATTAATGATTTTGGGGTTGGTTGCTAGGCTTTTCCTATCATTATTTTGGTTTTAACCATAAGAAACTTTTAATTTATTTTAATACCTTTAAAAAATAACTAAACCGTAGTCCCTATTTAAAAAAATGATAATGATTTGAGTCTTGAATCCTGAATATTCCTTGTAGTTCTAGGGTCCCATCCTTAGTATATACTAGAATATATGTGTTAATACACTTGATTCTTGATGTAAAATAATTAACTATGACAGATCTAGGCCCTTTCCCCTAATTTTCTATATTTTATGATTTTGAAATAGGGATTGTTTGTCTCTGAGCACCTTTATATATACTGGATTTCTTAAAAAAATTTATACTGAAATTTTAAAACTATAGTCAGGTAGACACCCTATTTCTGTATATCATTGTGAAGTGAAAGTGTCACGTTTTAGAAGCTAGCGTGTTAATAGTCAAGTCCAATGTTTGTATTAGAGGAAGTAGGGTATGTATGATACTCGAATTTTCATAAAGATTATCATTTGTCAAAATAAAAATTAACTTCTCATTATTTTATGAAACTTTTTCAAAGTTAACCTTCTTATGCAAAAGCAATATTTGTGACAAAAAATTAATTCATTAACAATTTTGCAACCCCAATTAGTTTTAAGTCAGCATAGGTGTTTTGTTTGGTAAATAAAAAAGTATTTGTTAACATTACAGAATGAATTTACCATAGTTTTCTTCATTCATGATAAATAAATACCTCTTATAAAAAATCTATCCAGAACCAAGCTGTGGGTCGTCTTAATTTTTGGGTAAGAGACCTGCTAGGGGAAAGAAAATGCCCTTAAGTGTAAGGAAGTTTTTTACGGGCTACTATGTGGCTACCCATTAAACATAGCAGCAGAAACAGGACATTGAACAAAGAGAGACAAGGAAAGTGGAGGTCATGGGAATTGGTTTGGAGGAACAGTTATCTCTCACAAGGAAAACAATACTGGGAATTAAGTTACCCCCGGGAAAAGAGTGGGGTACAGGGAGTACATTAGATAGTAGAGGAGCATTTAATGAGGACGGAAAAAGAAAAATGCCAAAGAAAATGTTGGAAATTAAGTATGTAAAAAAAGACCACAAGAGAGGCCCAGAAAGAGATGGGGGGGAACAGCAACAGAAAGTGGCAAAAGAGAGAAAAGAATGGAAGGAATTAAAGGAGGGAGAATGGGGGAAGGGAAGAAGAAGATGGGGGCATTTAAGTAAACTGACCCAGCCACGGGTTTGGGTAGGTTAAAATGAAATGGTAAGATTTGCGGGGCCAATCCCTTTGATTCACAATTTATCTTTACTAATAAAAGGAAAATCAATAACCCTCATATTATTGTTGAACAGGGTAGAAAGAACGTAGCTGACAGAAAACAATTTTTTACTAAAACTACGCTAAATGTTTCTCACAACCTATAAAATAATAAAAATTTTGGTAAAACGCTATAATTCTTTATCACAAAAAAAGTTTTAAGCCCTTTAAAAGTTCTTTAGCTCAGTTAAAACAATAATTGTTGCTCAAGGTTAAAGTTTTTTTTCCTACTCATGTTTGGGATTTGTTATATATAAATTTTACTCATTCTTTTGCCCTAAAATGTCTATGCAAACCAAAAAATCAAAGGAGGTACTTTGATTTACTCTTTACAGCCATACCCACCGTTCCCCTTTAAATTCAACCTGTGGTCTCCATCTAGTCCAAAAGCAGCAAGCCGACCTATTTCACACCCATAGCTACATCAAGGGCTCTTACTTCAGTACAGCTGCGGCGACATTTGCCCTGGTCAATGCAACAGACACAACGATCAAATACCAGATTTATCAGCTCTGTGACCCCCCACGGGTCCATTCATTTCTTTTGCAGGTCAGATGAAAGAGGGGAGAATCTCCTTTTGTATATCATTTTTTGTAGAGCTTTCGTGGTTGAGGGATTATAAATTCTCGTTCATGGTTTAAAAACTTTATATTTTAATTAGCTCTAAACCATAACTCTTAATTCAATACCTTAGAAAGATATTTAAAAATACTCTATTTCTCTCATAAGTCTAGTTTTTTTTCCAATAAAAGGTTTTAAATCATCATTCACCTAAAAATATTAAGTGTTTTTTCTGTTTTGGACTGAAGTTTTGAACTTATTTGTATGGTTTGTTGAAGGAAAGGGGGAAGGGCCCTTTAAAACAGAAATTTCTTGAAGTTTTGTCATTTTTTAGTTGGGAAAAAAAACCTTAAAACATGTTAAACTTACAATTTTTCCACATCAGCATCAACTGGTAAATTTTACACATCCTTGCTTTTCCATGGGCTTCTGCGAATTTTTGTTTTAAGAAATTAATACAGCTGAGGCTGAAACTTGGCTGCATTCGAATTTCCATGCGCTGCTAGTGTTTTTTAGATTGTGCAATTTTCACTCACTTTAATATCTTGGATAAATCATCATTTTAAAAGGGAACTTTCAAAATATAAAATTTTTGAACAAAAATTATGTGTAAATAACTTGATAATAAATGTTTTAATTTACATTAAAAAAAAAATGTGTTAAATAAAAGAGTTGTTGGAATTTTCTTTATAAAAATGATATAGACTATATGACGTTAAATAATTTTAATACAAAATTAATTTTTTTTTGTACTTTTAAATAAATTTGTAGGGGGGTCAGGCAGCAAATTTTGGGATCAGGGGGGGGCTTATATATCGGCATGGGCAGATTCGGGCGGGCATTTCATTTTGCAAAAACTTTTGTCAAGGCCTATAAAGTTTCAAATTAAAAAGTAACAGATAACTTAATTTAAAAAAAAAAGGTAGAAACCATTTTTTTGCAGGCATATTAAATATCAAAATTACAAGTCACATTTGATTTTTAAAAAAAAATTGTTAGTTTATGCTCAAGAATTTATAGTTAATACTAGAGCAGATTTTGATTTTCTTCGTGAAAGTTCTGTTGGAGCAAAAACAAGTTCTTCCACATTTTCTTCAAGCAATTTCTCCCGTTATATTTAATAAATAGTATTTATTTACTTTAAAAACAATTTATAATTGATTAACTACATAACTGCAAATAAATATTAAAATAATTGAAAGGATTCAGTAAGTACAAAATCTTGGAACATACATAAGATCAAAATCAAAAACGTGTTTACTTGAAGCAAAATGGCCGTTTCCTATTTAATGCTCAATTGATGCCTACTTTTCTATTTATAATCCCAACAAATGTCGCTAATAATAATAAATTAAAGAAATGTAAAGAAACCAATTTAAATTAATTTTTTGCAAGCATAGGGCCTAAAAATTTCATTGTGGAAATGTTAAATTTGTTATGTTGTTTGCCATAGATAGAGAAAATTAAATCATAGTATTCTTTATTTCCGCTATATAGTAGACGTGTGACCTGTTGAATTGAATAATTCAACTATGAGTATCAGTTAAACACTACTTCTTTCGAAGTTCGAATTAGATTTTGGTGATAATATGATATTATATACTTAGCAAGTTCTTGAGATGCCTGATCGAAATATGGGCATACAAAATACTCTACAGACTTTTCCCGGGATTTTTAAATCCCCGATTTACTACTCTAAATTTCGGGTGCCTGAACATCCCTATAAATTTGACCACTATCTTGGAAAATAATTTATTCTAATCAAACCTGAGAAAAAATTACACTGTAAAAGGACAAATGAAATATATTTTTTTCTATTTATATAGATTTTTATTTACTGAACATGATTTTGAGAAGGGATGGTAACTTTTATTAAATATTATTTAGTTTTAGGGGCTATTTCTTGTTTAGATTTAAACCAAACCTTGAAAGGAGGATAAAAGGGGCAAAAACCCACCCACTTATCAGAAAATTGTAGGCCTCAAGTTCAAAATTTAAAAACCCACACATAATTATGTAATTTTTGGAGTACATCAGTCCCCTTATTGTCTAGATTTAATTATCTATACACCTTGAATATTTATGGCTATTATATGCTTAAGTATTTTATTTATGAAAGTAAATATTTTGGTAGTTTTTTGTATTTTCATTTGGATGCTATCAGTATGGGGGTTTGTCTTTTAATTTGGGTAAGTAGAGACAGCTGATTATGAATTTAAATTTATTTTTGATTTAATGGATAAATATTTAAGGTTTGTTGTCGTGTTTGTTGCTGCTACACAAATTATCATAGACAAACAACAATTCATTTTTAATTTAGTGTTTCAAATCTCAACACATTCAACGGTTGAGCAGATTGTTGGTATGCACAATGAACCAAGATGAAACGATTTCAACTAGGGCCAAGCAAACACACGGGATAAACTGTTCACCCCGCATGATTAGTTTAGAGTTTGTTACCTCAACATATTTTTTCTCTTGTATTTTTGGCTACTGAGTGGATCTAGAGCCAACCCAAATCTTTTTCCAAGCTAGCTCTCTTTCCTAGTTACTGCCTTTATATGACAATATTTTTTTAGGGTTTTCTCACTATTTTCATTTATCCAAAATTTTAAATTTACAAGTAATTAATTTTAAGAGTACATTTTTGTGTCTCTTATACCAGCGATAAGTTTAAAATTTCCCCAAGTTTGGAACGGTTTGCATGTTATACTTAATTATATTTATTTGAAATTAAATTTAATTTTTTTTAA